>JAUTWP010166051.1:0-10706 GCA_033042655.1 Cyathermia naticoides
CTCTACATACTAGTTGACAAGTGGTTCAATAAGCAGGTAACAGTGGTTTTTACCTGTTCTTCACCCAGTCACATACTAGTTAACAAGCTATTGCTTTAACCAGCACTGCAGCTTGATGGGCATTCCCACACACAACCCATTCAATTCTCAATGGGACCCATTTAATGGAACCTGTTCCTGGTGGGCTGAAAGGCAGGTCATGGGTAGAGCTGACAAAAGAATTCTCAAGTTTGGCAGGTCATGGGTAGACCCAACAAAAGAAGTCACTTGTTGGTCATAGATAAAAATAGAATGATTATTTTTCAAGTGGACGAGTGTTGTCAAATCAGTTTCCTGGATCAACTGACTGGCGTACTACTGTTACAATTTTATCAGTGTTTTTTCTTATTATTCAATGTTTTTACAGATGTGTGAATAATGCCCTACTGTCTCAACCAGTAATTTATTTTATACAGTGGACTCTTGTCTAAATCAGCATTTGTCTAATTCAGATTTCTATGTAAACCAGCATGATTTTACACAGAACCTGGAGAAGCAGGGCTGGGTGGTGTCCTAGAAAATGTTTTTGTGATACAGAAATTTTATATTATGGTAAAGGAATTTTATGTTGTTATAAAGCAATTTGGTATTGTGATAAAACTTTTGTTTGCGTTTTTCTTGGGTTTTTGTTATAAATGTAGCTCAGTTGGTACAAAAGATAAAAATCAATGTGCTCCAGTGGCATCAGTCAAATCAACGTGCTCCAGTGGTATCAGTCAAATCAACGTGCTCCAGTGGCATCAGTCAAATCAACATGCTCCAGTGGCATCGTTAAACAAAACAAAACAAAACAAACTTTACTTTTGTTATAAATGTTTTGTTTAATATGTTTGAGATATATTTATTCTTCCTGTGTACAACTGAACAATGACGGTCTGACATGAGCTAGAATTTCATTAAGAAGGAAGAATTGGTTATTAGAAACCAGCTGATAACAGTAATAAGTGTAATTATTTTATAATTACTTTGACCTATCATGTTTCTCTGTAAACAAGAAATGAGAGATGTATGCAGATGAACACCCAGACATTATAATGGGGTGGGATCTAGCTTAATCGGTAGAGTGCTCACCTAAGGTTGTTGTGTTGAAAGATCAAACCTCCTTGGTTAAATCCAAACTGTTCCACAACTAGACAAAGGCTGTGGTATGTGTTATTCTGTGAGGTATGATAGATATAAAAGATTGTATTAATAGAAAAATATAGGTATTCTCTGAAACTATATAAAAGATTGATTGGTATTAATAGAAAAATATAGGTATTCTCTGAAACTGTCAGAATGAAAATGTTTGATGTCCAATAGCTGATTATTAAACAATCAATGTGCTCCTTGGCATCATTAAATAAAAACATTATTTAAGAAGTGGAAAGGAAGCTTTCCTTTATGATGACCCTCCTCCTTGTCACATTTAAACATGTAATTTAATGTCCATTAGCCAATAATAATGTAAAACTTAATGTTCTCTAGTGGCATCATTAAATATAACACAATATTTTCTTTTAAAAAGAATGTAAATCAAGGATTGTAGGATGATCCTGCTGAAATTGCCAATTTACACAATAGAGTTATGTCCCCTTAGTTTAAGAATTTATGAGTAATCCTTTATTTGTGCATGTAGGGAAAACAACTAAAGTAACCATAGATTTGCCTTGAATTAATTTCATATTCATCACAGTGACTTGTAGCATAGTAATCAGAGCCTAAAGGAATAGGGTTATACAAGAAAGACTGACATTCAGATTGAGGTGAATTAACATTATTCAGGTGAAAGATAAACACTTAAACTACTCATCCAAATCACTTCCTTTCCTCCAAGCATGTTTTTAAATTAGTACAGGTGAATAAAGAAACCCTATAGATATTCAAAATAAACATCTTACTGTTGACGTCCTCAGCACCAAACACTTCTGTCACTAGAGGTGTTCAAGCATGCCCCCACTGGGCACAGTTTTTTCTTTTTACTTCACCAGCCTGTTAAATGTATTGGGCTGGGCTTGTCAGAGATACTCAAGCATAATTAAACAATTTTTACAAACTTTACTTTTTTTCTTCTACTCTAGAAAGCTGACCCTGGCCCTTTCTACTGACTTAAATATCTATTTGAAGTTTGTTTAAACAGTTTAACTCATGACTTGAATCCATAATAAGTTTGTAAACAGTCCTGGTGATGTGTTATCTCTCTATATATAGTTAATGATTTCAGAGTTATTTTAGATATATGCTATTTGACATGTTGGCATGTTGCCTTAGTTTCAGGCTTTGACTCGAACAGTCAATACAAATAAAGAAAAGTTTGTTTTATTTAATGACGCCACTGGAGAACATTGATTTTTATCTTATCAGTGGCTATTGGACATCAAATATATGGTCATTTTGACACAATTCTTCAGAGGAAATCTGCTGCTGCCACATAGGTTACTCTTTTTAATAAGCAGCAAGAGATCTTTTATATCCACTTTCATACAGACAGGACAGCACATACCATAGCCTTTGATAAACCAGTTGTGGATCACTAGTTAGAACGGAAAATAGCTCAAACTGCAGATGGGTCCACTGAGAAGGATCGATATGATGACTGACCAAATCAATGAAGCTACACCCTGCTACTGTGAATACAAATATGTTTATTTCTGGATTGGATTTTCAAACATCTGAATAAGAGCATCATCTAATGTGCAATGTGCCTATGAAGTAGTCGATCATTGGTTCAATCCTCAGTGGACCCATTTGCAATTTGTGTTATTTTTTGTTCCAACCAGTAGTCCACAATTGGTTCATCAAAGGCTGTGTTATGTGATTTCCTGTATGTGGGAAAGTGCATATGAAAGATACCTTGCTGCTTCTCAAAAAGGGTAGCCTATGTGGAGGCAGCAGTTTTTCTTTATACTGTGTCAGAATTACCATATGTTTGTTGTCCAATTGCCAATGATTAAAAAGCAATCAATGTGCTCTAGTAGTGTCATTAAATAAAATAATGACCTGATGTGCAATTAGTCATTAGATCGATCCTTCTCAGTTGGACCATTATGGTATTTCGTCTGTAGCATGCACTTCTCGTAAATAACATTAAATTAGATTCCACTTTCAAGTAATTTCATTAACTATGCAATTATGCAAATCACTATAAGAGCCTATCAGTCCATCTGGAAGTTTTGATCTTTATAAAACATGGCTTTCTGGAACTGTAGTGGTCTTGGATACAACTCAGTGAAATATCTGTTGCCTGAGGTATGCATGGTCCTGGGATCAAACCTACTTGGTGAATGATTCTGGTTTGTCTGTTTATTCTATTCTATAGTGTGAAACTGCTGTAGTATATTGAAGCAGACGGTCATCCAATTGATCTGTCTCAGTGGAGTAATTTGAACTGTTTTGCAGTCATAACTCAGGCATCAACACTACCACAGTTCCAGAAAGTCATCTTTTATAAAGATAAAAACTTCCAACCAGTGGTCCACAACAGATTCATCGAAGGTCATGGTATATGTTGTCCTGTCTTCTGAAAAGTGCATAAAAAACCCTTTACTACTTATTGGACCAATGTGCTATAGTGGTGTCGTTAAATAAAACAAATATTACTGTTATAAATAACATGCACTGAACAACAAGCAGTTTTAATTAGTTAGTTCTTTTTTAATTAGTTGCCATTTGTATACACTTTCCCACAGATGGGATGACACATATACAACATTCATTGAGTCCTGACATTAATTACCTCCATGTTATACTGGGAGACAAGTTCACAATTAAACCAATGATTTATGTTACACTTTTCATAGTTTTTAATTTTCTCCTATTTTAATTGAGCACTATGGTTGATTCCAGTTCATTGCAAAAAAAAAAGTTTTTATTTAACAACATCTATAGAGGACATTGATTGCTTTTTAATCATTGGGTACTCGATGTTTAACACAATGTACTAATAAAACAGTCTGTGATTAATTTTGCTTAGAGTTTTGGTAAACAATGTTGCCTGGTTTACACCTGAATTAACATCAAACTTGTATTGACACATGAATCTTGATTTATGCTATTTTCTTCAGTCTAATCCATTTGTACTGGCTGTTTATAACCAAAACAATTCTTTGAACTTTACCTGATCATAGTGGAGAAATCCTCAGATGTTTTATGTAAAGCAATGCAGTTTTTAAAAATTGTTTCCGGCTCAGACTAAATTTATGACTCAGACTTTATGAAGAGTCCTGGATATTATTTACAAGAGTAGTAGACCATCTTGAAGTCTTTTCTACATATTAATTACTGTACAGTCACCTATCATTTGATCTTTGTAATGTTGACTCACTCCACCCCATTAGCCAGTCATGCTACGAAGGTGCTGCAAAAACATGATCCCATCATGAATAGCCTGTGAGGATTTATAGCTGGTAAACTGTGTTGGCAAAGTGACAGAACAATAGATTAATAGCCAAGACATGCTGTCCATTTGCTGTCATTTTCACACTGTTAATCTACACTTGTTCTGGGTGGAAATTAGAACAGAAATTCTGTGGCCTCAGGCAGATATGACATACATTAAGGATACGGCCATTGTATGTGTTAAAAGACTGATAATAGTGGATTTATCATAACATCTTTATATTGTTTCTGTTATAAAAGACCCTTGCTGCTTATCAAAAAGTAGCCTAAGTGGTGGCAGTGGATTTCCTCTGAAGAAATGTGTCAAAATAACCATAGTATGATATCCAATAGCCGCTGATAAGATAAAAATCAATGTGCTCTATGATACAACATCAATGATACCAATGCAGTATTTGTGTTAAAAAAAATGATGACAGTGCAAGAAGAAATTACAATAAGCATTGAGATATTATACTGATTATTTTAAACATTTTACTACCAGCTTGACCCAGAGATAACCTGTGAATGTTTTCACTGTTGTGCATTTTTTTATGATGGATGAGATGTATGGAATTTGTGTATTAATACACTGTACCACTAGGTGTCATGTAACCAGTATCAGATGTACTATGAGCTCAGGTTGTACAGTGCTGTAAGTTGACAGATGCATACTGCCTGTTAGACAAGTGTGGATGGATTTAATGTAACATTGGCTGGAGTTCACAGTTATATCATGTTAAACATCACATCTAGTCTCATTTCTACTCCGTCTACATAACACATTTCATCATATTTCTGTTTAGTGTAGGCCTACACTAAACAGAAATATAACAGGATTCTCATCCTTCTGATTAGTGGATAACAGGATTTCCATCCTTCTGATTAGTGGATAACAGGATTTCCATCCTTCTGATTAGTGGATAACAGAATTCCCATCCTTCTGTTTAGTGGATAACAGAATTCCCATCCTTCTTCTGTTTAGTGGATAACAGAATTCCCATCCTTCTTCTGTTTAGTGGATAACAGGATTCCATCCTTCTGATTAGTTGATAACAGGATTCCTATCCTTCTGATTAGTGGATAACAGGATTCCTATTCTTCTTCTGTTTAGTTGATAACAGAATTCCCATCCTTCTGTTTAGTGGATAACAGAATTTCCTTCCTTCTGTTTAGTGGATAACAGAATTCCCATCCTTCTGTTTAGTGGATAAAAGAATTCCCATCCTTCTGTTTAGTGGATAAAAGGATTCCCATCCTATTTCTGTTTAGTGGATAACAGGATTCCCATCCTTCTGTTTAGTGTATATCAGGATTTCCATCCTTCTGTTTAGTGTATATCAGGATTTCCATCCTATTTCTCTGTAGTTATTCCTATTCATGTGGGTAGTAAATTTATTTGTGTGACCAATTCAAGTATTTTTCCTGTACAAAGTGTTTCTGATTTCTAGTGTGTTTGACCTGTCGTCTCACTTGTGTCAGTTGTTGACTTGAAATTCCAGCATGTTTGACATTCAGACATAATTAATGCGTGTGATTCATGCGTATATTCATCAGGTGGACTCTCTAGCTTTAATGTTTCCTGAAAGTGATACCTGTGTTCTCATACACCAGGCAATCAGCACAGGTGAAACAAGTCTGCACTCTCTGATCTGTATATATTATTGTTTCTACATCACACTGTTAACAGCCTGGCTCTGAATGTAGATGTTAAACAACTTGACTACATCACACTGTTAACAGCTCCTCCGAGACTTCATTTGCATTTCAATAGCTCACTTAATTGTTTTAATATTTCAGTGAAAGTTGAAACCTCCGGTGTTTCTATACATAGCACAGTCAGAATTTTATACAAAGCTGCAGGTTTACTGATGGGAATTTTCAATATGACAGACAGTTTTAGTTTGTAACGATTGTTCAAGAGCCCTATAGGATTATTCAAGACTACAGGATTATTAAACGAAGTGTCAATGTAACTGACTGGATTTGAGAGGATTAAAAGGATTACTTAAGGCTACAGGATTAATTAGGCTACACGATTATTTCAGTTTACAGGATTATTCAAGGATTCAGGATTTAAAAAATAATTTAAGACTACAGGATTATTTAAGGTTACAGGATTATTCAAGGATTCAGGATTTAAAAGGATTATTTAAGGCTACATGATCATTTAAGATTACATGATTTTAAAAGAAGTATTTAATAGAACTAACAGTTTAATATATTGAAAGCATTATTCACGCTACTGGGATTATCAAAGGAAGTATTCTGTTATTTTGACAGAATGTAGCTATATTTTGAGCAGGAGTGAGATAATGGCCATGTTTTGAGTGGTGCTTGAGTTTATCATAGGAATGAATCTGATATGAGCTATAGAGTTCCACTCGTACACTAACTTGTAGACTTTATGTAATTCTGTGTCCGCCCAGCCTAGCTGTACATGTTGATCATTTCGTGTAACCTTTACTCTGGTTATCAGCGACCTGGACATTGTTAGATGCTAATTAAAGATGTTTGTGTACATTGTTGGCAGTCATGGGCAGCAGCAAGAACTTCAACAGCTCGACGTGCGAGGTATTCCAGGTAAGTGCGCAAACACTTTGTTGATGTACCATTTAAAATTTCATGTTTTTTACAATTCATAATCATAGAAGTTGCATACCAGAGTTATAACTCATAAACAGGCACCGTAATATATGATCAGATATATCTCCAGCAGCTCGATGTGCGAGATGTTCCAGGTAAGTGCGCAAACACTTTGTTGATGTACGAACACCAAATAAGATTTCATGTTTGTTACAATTCATAATCATAGAAGTTGCATTCCAGACTTATAACTCATAAACAGGCACCGTAATATATGATATATATATATATATATATATATATATATCCAGCCACTCGAGGTATTCAAGGTAAGTGCGCAAACACTTTGTTGATGTACGAACACCATTTAAAATTTCATGTTTTTTACAATTCATAATCAAAGACGTTGCATACCATAGTTCATAAACAGGCATGATAATGTATGACCATATAATTTTTATATAGTACCCAGCAGCTCAATATGTGAGATATTCCAAGTAAGTGTACAAACACTTTGTTCATGTACAAACATCATTTAACATTTCAGATTTTTTACAATTCATTATCATAGAAGAATACCAGAGTTTATAACTAACAGGTGCCATATCTATGAAGAGTATTAACACATTTAGCCACATTTATCCTCTAACCAGTGTATATTTTGTATATAAGATACAATTGATAATGATAGAAGTTGAATACCAGACTTTATAGCTCACAAACGGGCACCATATGTATGAAGAGCGTATAATCCATTTAACCATGTTTTTATCATTGTTGGGTATTTACTTTGTTAATATTCCTACAGAATTGCCATCACAAGATGATCAAAATTTAATGGACTGGTATCAGGAACTATGAATTCACATTTTAGGTTAGGTAAATGTATTTACGTGCTTCCATCAGATAAATGTTCAAGCCTGCAGGCTCATATTTTAGTTTTATTTAATTTGGTATAGGATCAAACAGATGTTCAATACGGTATAGAAAATGGGAGTATTTTGCTGTATAAAATACCATGATTAATTCACATTCATCTTTCCCTGGGTGATTGTTTCATTTGGCACGGCTTTTACAGTTTTGCGTACAATTGATTGTCTTGAAGATTGGTTGTGTAACGGCAGGGTTGTACTGTTGTGATGTGACCATCACTGCCACACTGAACCTCCTATTGATTTGTCTTTGTGAGTGTGCTACAGCAACCACTGGCTCCAAACCTAGAGACAGGAAAAATTATTTATGTGCTTACATAACAAATAAGTGTTCAAGCACACCCCTCCTGGACACAGTGTCCCACTGGGAGCGGGATGTTCTGTTCTGTCTATGGAAAAGTGCATATGAAAGATCTCTTGCTGCTTATCGAAAAGAGTAGCATATGTGGCGGCAGAGAGTTTCCTCTAAAAATGTGTCAAAATGAATATATGAATGACGTCCAATAGCCGCTGATAAGATACAAATCAATGTTTCATTCTGACAATTACAAAAAAAATTTTTATTCTGTTAATGAAACATTTATTAGAAACATTTTTTGTTATAATACATTCGCTAATTTAGAATGTTTTTAAATGCAATAGGAGAAACATATTATTTGTTGTAGTAATGCATTGGAGAGGGTTTCTAATGGAGTACAATCAATGACATCAACTTGGTATTGGTGAAATTGAACCTGCAATGACATCAACGTGGTATTGGTGAAATTGTTCCTAACTGTAAGAGTGTTATAGCAAGTGTCTGGCAAGGTGACTGTGTCTTGTCACACAGCTGAGAGATAATAAATCAACCTCTCTGACATCTCTATCTTTGTAATGTGACCTTTACATTTAGTCAGACCTACTTAACCTCTTATCTTCATTATCCACAACCTGTCTTATCAGACCACCAGTGTGTTCTTCCAAATCATCTAATCAGGTACCCAGTGTCTGGGATCTATTAAATAACCATATGTCTCAATTACCCAAGTTAAGTTTGTTGTATTTAACAATGCTACTAAAGTACATACTGTGACATAGTTTGCTTTTTAATCATCGGCTATTGAACATCAATATTAAAATTATCCAAGCATTCATGAGTATAGTTATTCTTTCATGTTCTGTTAAAAATATTAAATTGTGACAAACCCATCAAGGCCTCATTTCTGTAAACTTTTCCCTAGTGTCACTTGTCTTCTTTCATGAATACTAATAGTCACTTTACATCCATTCCATCACATTTAATGAATAAAATATTTAAACACGAATCTGAGAATTCAAAAAGAATTCAGTCTATGAATAATGATGTTCTAAATTACATTGTATACTGGGACACAAGTTCACAATTAAACCAACAATTTATGTTGCATTTTTGACAGTTTTTAATTTTCATCTTAAAAAACATTTTTAATTGCTAATAAACACTGATTGGCTCCAGTTAATTGCCAAAAAATAAAGTTTGTTTTATTTAACGATGTCACCAGAGCTTATTAATTGTTTTTTAATTATCAGCTTTTGGACATTAAACATATACAGAGGCCGATCCAGAAATTCCATTTAGGAAGTCTTAAGTGCCACAAATGTTCCCAAATATAATTCCAACGTGACAAATAGAAAAATAGCAAAATGTAATGGAGGGGGAGTCATGCCCATTCCTTCGATCCACCTCTGATATTGTCACTGACTTTTTTTAAACAGAAAATATGCTCCCACAACATAGGCTATTCTTTCTGATAAATGGACTGGGAATAGCTTTTTCTTGTTCAAGCACACACCTCCTGGGCACGGCACGGTTTTCCGGAGGCCCTACCCAGGAAGAGATTTCTGATAAGTAGTTGGGAGTGTTTTATGTACACTTTCCCAAAGACATACCAGAGTCTTTGATGAACCAGTTGTGGACCACTGTTTGGAATGGAAAATAACTCAAATGGATCCACTTGGAAGGATCAGACTGGCAAAAATGCAAGTGGACTGTTGAATGGGATCTATTTACTATTTTTGTATACTAAGTATCCCATCCGGATATTAACATTAAACATTCTGGTATCTGCCCTGACCTGACTATATACGGTTTTGATGTGTGGCATCCAAAATTAAAATCTAATATCCCTGAGATATCAGAATTCCACTGCTCTAGAACACTTTGTCAACACAATGTTCAAAGATCTTTGACAAAACTAACAGACATTGTGTGTAACAATCTGATACTCAGCATGTTTTACATTTATTATTGCTCAGTGGTGCTATAGATGTCTTCGAGGAATTGCGATGTTTTGCCAACATGCAGATAACCAGCTGAAGATTGTAAAGTTTTATTTAACGACACCACAAGAGCACATTAATTTTTATCTTATCAGCGGCTATTGGACATTTTGACACTTTAGAAACCAACTGCCATCACATAGGCTACTTTTTTCAATAAGCAGTAAGGGGTCTTTTATATTCACTTTCCGACAGACAGGACAGCACATACAACAGCCTTTGATGAACCAGTTATGGATCACTAGTTGGAACAGAAAATATTCCAAACTGGAGAATGGTCCAATTACAGACCGCTTCAAAGGTGGACACACTACCAACTAAGCTAAATCGATCCTTCTCAGTGGACTCATCTGCAGTCTGGGCTATTTTCTGTTCCAAACAGTGCCCCACAACTGCTTCAACAAAGATCATGGTATGAGCTGTCCTGTCTATGGAAAAGTGCAAATACAAAATCCCTTGCTGCTTATCAAAAATAGTAGCTTATGTGGCAGCAGT
>JAUTWP010166062.1:0-10705 GCA_033042655.1 Cyathermia naticoides
AGGGATCTTTTATATGCACTTTCCCACAGACAGGACAAAACATACCACAGCCTTTGATGAACCAGTTGTGGGGCACTGGTTTGAACGGAAAATAACCCAAACTGCAACTGGGTCCACTGAGAAGGATCGATCCTACGACCGACCGCTTCAAAGGCTGGCACACTACCGACTGAGCTACATCCCGCTCAAAGGTGTTGCAAAACTGATTTACACCAGGGCAATTCCAGCATAACTGATGCAACATTCAGAATAATTTGGACATATTTTATATTTGGACAGTATTTTATTTGTTTGATTTGAATACTTAGTAATGACAGAAAAAAATCATCATTTGAAGCAATATTTGTACTAATATTGCTTCAAATGATGATTTTTTTCTGTCATTACTAATTGCAAATGAATAGAAGTGTGGTAACTGATGAAACAAAAAGAGCACTTTCTGTGGAATTACACAATTACATTTTTTTATCATTATAGAATTTCCGTGGCTGCATACACTTTAGGATAAAAGTCTGATGTGTAGAGAAATTTGTCAATTCCCAAACGTCATGGAGTTCTAGTCTAAAATCTTGAATCATGGAATCAGCAGCTTTGAGAGAATTCCAGGAACAGAATATATCTTTACAGCCATTTTATGTTGAGGCATGTTAGAAATACAGCTTAACTGAGATATTTAGCGTGTTGCAGAAGTGCACAGTTATAGACAGTGCTTATTTTATGAGTTTTCAAGAGCTCTTCACATTCTCAACACATCAGAGAACACTGTGTGAATTGTTTGTCTCATATCAAAAAGTTTGTTTTGTTTAACGATGTCACTGGAACACATTGATTTTTATCTTATCATCGGCTATTGGATGCCATTCACATATTATGGTAATTTTGACACATTTCTTTTAGAAGAAACCAGCTGCAACCACATAGGCTACTCTTTCCGATAAGCAGCAAGGGATCTTTTATATGCACTTTCCCACAGACAGGACAGCACATACCATGACTTTATGAACCAGTTGTGGAACATTTGTTTGAACGAAAACTAGCCCAAACTGCAGCTGGGTCCACTGAGAAGGATCGGTCCGACAACTTACCGCTTCAAAGGCTACATCTCGCTCCCACCAGAGTAGAATGACCGTATCAGTGGTGCACTGAGCTGAGAAAGCACTGTCCGTCGTGATTGTTTCATTGGTCACAGCACAAATGACCACACTGTCGGTGGAGCGATGTGCTTAATGGCTATAATTATAGTGTGGTCAGTGATCAGAGGGATCCGATGAATATCTAAATGGTTGAACTCTCAGGCCTTTTAAATAGATGCTGGTATCGCTGTCCACAACAGAAAGCGTTGTATACACAGTAAGGTGAACTGGTTTGTAACAGTGACACATTCAATGTATTAATACATTTTAATGTATGGGTATACTAAAAAGATTCAAACTAGTGACCGATTCTTCTACAGCAAGTAAACAGACAGCCATATATTTTATTTAAGTCTCACCTTATGTATACAGAGTTAAAAATACAAACAATTTAAATAATAAAATACATAAGCCATTCCTTATAGAAAGTATGAGATATTAACAATAAAAAATCAAATGATGAACATATTAAAATATACACATAAATATAACAGCAAAACCTCTAACAGAACCTTTTTAACTAGTTGATTTGAGCCATCTATTCTCAAGATAATCTACAAACCCAGCTAATGACAAACAGGGATTCCATTGATGGATTAATGTCCGATGTACAATTAAATTCGTGTAAACTTTAATGAATAATTTTTTGTTCAATCCTTTTACACGTGCCTACATCCACTGAGTGTTCAATCACGCATTCATTTTCCAAGAGTCTGAGATTGCACCCATGTAGCATAAAGTCAGATAAACAGCAGACGTCAACACAGGATTTCGCGCTTCTAACAGAAAAAATATAAATACTCATTATTGAACAACCCAGCGTTTTGTGAAGTTCCTGTACCAATGTTTTCTTTGACTGGCGTCAATTTGGATGAATGTCAGACATTAGCTCAGTCTTCACACTTCTTCAAGAGTGAATAGAACTTTATTACTAATATTGAACAAACGTGGTTCAATACGTGTCTAAACTAGTCGTCTTTGAGTAGCGTCACTTTGCGTTAATCAGTGGCACCATTGTGGTAAACAACGACTTCGCTCGGCGTATTGAATCAAACTGGTGCTGACCTTCTCGTCTGCTACTGGCAGAAATGTCAACTGATTTTTCTATTTACTCTGATGTCTGTCCGCTGAGAACAAACCAGCAGTCTGCCAGAATGCCGAAACTCAGACAATTAGCAACGTACAACGTTGTTTTAAACGACCATGTTTGATTTTACAGTTTGAACTCAAAATAGTCAGAACAGATTGGGGAATTAAATATCGGAAACGGTTTCTTGGTGTTGATGGAGGAAAGCAATTTTCATTTAACACCCTTTCGATTGATTGAAATTGGTTATATTGGTAGAATTTAGAAACGTTCTGATTACTATCATTTTTATTCTCGTCTCGTTCTTTACTAAATTCATATGCATGCATTTTTTCTGACATTCATCAACCCACAGCACTTGTATAAATATCTGATTTTTTTAAAGATTCCTATGATATTTTGGAGGTTTTACGGTAAATTTAATGCACGTCGTGTCATAATAAAATGTGTGGTCGCACAGCCTGAAGCGTGTATATGAATATATAGTATTACAATATGAATATGCATGTTTAAGTATTACAATACAAGTATATAATATATAAGTATTACAAGAGGATTTTGAAAAGATGAAAGATAAAACAAATTGTGACCACGAATGGCAAAATATTTTCTTCTTAGTCATTATACTTAGGAAAACAATGAATATAAACAGTTTGTAAAATGAGTCAAGATACGATGGGTTGACATAGTTGTCTTCCATGAATCTGGACAAATATCTTCAGCATGCAACCAGATATTAATTATTTAGTAGTGTTTATCCCAGTTGGAGTTCTCCCTCAGAACCGTGGGTAAGATATAGACCATAATTATATAAAAATTACATATTTTTAAAACGTAATCATCGCTTATTAAAGAGGGTGCTGCAACCTTGTTAAACACATGTTCTTTCATTGTCGCATATACCATATTACATGTTCAACCAATGACTAAACAATCCACTGAGATTAAACACACATTCCTTTCCTTTTTAAACAATCCACTGATATTAAACAAACATTCCTTTCCTTTTCAAACCTGACTGCACAGCGTATAACGAGAGCAGATACAAATCCATAAAGAAGTTCATAAAAGTTCGCCGCAAATACTTTTTCTCCTTATTTATGGCCAGCACATAAATATTTTATCTACGAGTTTCATTTTGTTTTGAGCTTCATCAAACTGAAGCAAATTAAGCCTATCATAATGAAGCAGTGGGGGAATTGGGCGTCGTATGCACTACATCGCGCGGCAGGATACATCGGCAAGTCGTTCTGACCGCGTAGTAATTGCTGAAGCGCAGCCAGGCTTCCCCAACTCTGACGCGTTTTATTTGAAAAGCCATAATGACGTTGTTGATGGGCTACGACAATTTTATGTCTCTACACCGAGCGATATTACGAAGACCTTGTTCTGTCAATGTTAGTACGTGCAGCATTGCTTACGTTTATACAAAACAAAACTTTTGTTAAATCAGAACAGGAGTGTTTACTTTTAAAATCAGAGCAAGATTTTTTTTCTTTAAACTGCAGTGTCTGTTTTTTTATTTTCAACCATTTAGAATGTCTGAAGATATATTCTAAATGGTTAAATATTAACAAAAAAAACCTAGACACTGCCACTTTAAATCAGAACATGATTGCTTACTTTAAAATCAGAACAGGATTGCTTACATTCAAATCAGAACAAGATTTCTTACTTTAAAATCAGAACAGGATTGCTTACATTCAAATCAGAACAAGACTTCTTACTTTAAAATCAGAACAAGATTGTGTACTTTATATCAGAAAAGGATTGCTAACTTTAAATCAGAACAAGACTTCTTACTTTTACATCAGAATTAAACGTCTTACCTTTAAATCAAAACACGACTTCATAACTGTCTACTGTTTCATATAAAACTTCTCACAGAACAGGAGTGTTTACTTAAAATTATATCAGAGCAAAACGTTTTACTATTAGTATTACATCGCCTACGTTGCAGCAGAAGGTTTTCTCTGAAGAAATGTCTCAAAATGGCCATCCAGTAGCGGATGATAAGAATAAAAATAAAAACAAAGTGATCCGGTGACGTTTTTAAACAAAACAAACTTCACATTTACTGTTACATCAGCACAAGAATATCAGAATAATACTGATTCTTTTCTAACAGAAGATGGACGGCCACACATAGAGGATATTCAATGTTCAGTAAAGTTTGTTTTATTTAACGAAGCCTCTGGAACCCATTGATTTATATCTTATCAGCGGCTATTGGACGTCATCCATATGGTAATTTTGACACATTTCTTTCAGAGGAAACCCGCTGCCACCACATAGGTTACTCTTTTCGATAAGCAGCAAGGATCATTCTGTTATATGCACTTTCCCACAGAATGGATAGCACATACCACGACATTTGATGAACCAGTGGTGGACCACTGGGTGGAACAAAAAATAGTCCAAACTGGAGCGGGTTCCACTCAGAAGGATCGATGCGACAACCGATCGCTTCAAACGCAGACACGCTATCGACTGAGCTACATCACGCTCCATCAATGTTCAGGATCGTAGCTAACGGTTCTCCTGGGTCCTCGGATCTAAAGATCTTGATCATCCAAATAAAACATGCAGTTCCAACAGTGGCGACAGTGGGTTTCCTCTAAAAGAAATGTGTTAAAATGACCATAATATTATGAATGACGTCCAATAGCCGCTAAGGAAAAAAATATCAATGTGCTCTAGTGGCGTTGTTAAACAAAACAAACTTTACTTTCCAAATAAAACAGTGTCTTATTATGTCTTATACTGTTTCTTGTTTTGGCCTGAAAGCTACGCATTTAACAACTATAGGGTGTGGTCAGGATTCACCCAATTCTCGCGAATACCTGGTATACATTTGAAATAAACTTTTTAAAAAATATTTAAAAAATGAAATAGTTTATGACCGTAAACCTTTTGAAGTGAGACTGTAAAAGCCCATTTGAAAATAAAACTCTGTAACAAACTCAGAGCAGGGTGTTTATACATTAGCTGGGTTAAATAAAAACACTACATGTTTCTCAGCGTGAAAACAGTTTTAATCTGGAGTTATTATGCATATTTAAACTTACACTGGGAGCTAGACGTAGCTCAATCGGTAGCGTGTCTGCTTTTGAAGCGACCTGTCGTGGGATTGATCCTTCTCGGTGGACTCATCTGCAGTTTGGACTATTTTCCGTTTCAATAAGTGGGCCACAATTGGTTCATCAAATGCCATGGTATGTGCTGTCCTGTCTGTGGGAAAGTGAGTATAAAAGACCCCTTGCTGGGTTTCCTATAAAGAAATGTGTCAGAATCATGAATGACTATGTGTTTGACGTCCAATAGCTGATGATAAGATACAACTCAATGTGCTCTAGTGGCAAACTTTAAATTAAACTTACACATGGTTTCAATGAACACTGGCAACCCAGCTTCTGCTTGTTGAGAAATTAAAACTAACTTCAATTCAACTTATGACCTTTTGCAAGGTGTACTCAACTTACCAAAGTTTCACACTGCGATTCAATGTATATCGATTGACACAACTTTGACTTTATGGCAGTTGAGAGGGCCTCTGTAAGGTTCCGTACATTTACAATATGTCTTCTTCATCGTTCAGTTCATGAATACGTAGAGGTTTTTATTTCTCCGAATGATTCCACCACAACCGCATTATCAAATATATTTAAGATTGGCAGTCCTCCTAGACACGGTTTTATTTATGAATTTAGTTTTTATATTTTCTTGCACTCCTAATATTTGATGTGCAGCCATATTTTATTTGTAAATTCATTGAACTGTAAAGTATAAGGAAATGAACTGAACTGAGTGCAAAAGAACTAACGCTGCTAGGCTTTTATATAGTCCAGTCAAAGTGTAGCTGGACCTAGAACAAATTGCAAAAGAAACGATTTCACTTGTATAGGGTTCGGGAAATAACAATTGTTATGTTACTAATTACAATTGGGAAGAAGAAGGGATGATACTATTTATTTTACTTTATATATATATTTGTTGTTATTAGTATACATGTGATGCAGCCCACATTTAAATAGACTGTATAACCCTTTTGATGAACAGCAAAACAAACCCACAAAAAACCCTCCACAAAACAAAAAACAAACTAAATAGGGTTTAAATAATTTCACTCGTTTCGTATTCTTACAGCAAATTTATCATCTGTGGTTTGTAGCATTATAGGTACGAACCAGTATGTACATAATTCACTTTATATACGGATTATAAACTATACAGCGCACATAAAGTTTACTGTTATTGTGCTTGTCCCTAAACAGGGCCCCACCAAGTCCCGCTGACAGCCGCTTTGCCACCAATGATTCCCGCTGACTGTCTTCATGTCCGGGGAAAGATTGTTGTCGTAAAACAATGGGTGATAGGATATTATTACCGTGATGCAGAGCGCACTGAATTTCCTTCACATTTCTTATATTTATATAATCAATGTTGTCATCTGAAGGACGTAACCGTATCTCTACGCATGACAGAGTCTAAAAATCATTGTCGTAAAACAGTGGACGAAGAGATACATGTATGCATTTATTTCCATGACAGTTCTCAAGCTTTCTGTAATTAATTTAGTCATCTTTTTACGCTTAATGTTAAACCGATTGCAATACGGCATTTAGTCAAATATATTGCTAGCAAACTGTTCAAGGGTGGAAGTAAACAGCAGCAATTCCGGCACCCAATCTACCCAGAAGCAAAAACACTTATCCAACATAAGTTTAGACATGAATGGTGTCAACAACAAAACACCACTGGGGAGGACACAAGCCTTATGGAACTGGAAAGATGGCAACAAACAATCATATTTTGACTCAAAACTGTGCCTTGTCGCCTACTATCACATATGTATCTCCTAAAAATTTCACTATCCATGAAATATCCCTGTGGCACAGGAACACAAGACCCAGAGCACATTCTACAATAATGTCCAACACATACCATCGAGAGAACACGCTCTTGGCCAACACCGATAAACTTTAGAGACAAGGTATGGGGAACCAAAAGTGAACTAATCAACACCACACAGTTCATCAGGAACATAAAAATCCTGATCTAATTAAGAGCCATAAACTATAGTATTGGTTGCCAGCCATTGTCAGAAAACAAATTGTTTTGTTTAACGACGCCACTGGAGCACATTGAGTTTTATCTTATCAGCGGCTATTGGACATATGGTCATTTTGACACGTTTCTATTGTCAGAAAAGCCGAGGCAGAATACTAATTAATTTTTTGGTGAAAGTTAAGCACATTCTGTGGATCTCCAGCACAAAAAGAAGAGTTTTGCTCAAACAAACAGACATTGCAACAATATGTTCTCCCATTTTATATGCATGTATATCATAATTATTGTAATAAACGCTGAACCTGTCTTGGACAAAGCTCTCTGGTTGTGCTCATAATAGACGTAACTGACCTGGCAACGCTAATAATAATTACCAATTAAGCACGGTGTTACTTAAGTTTGTAAAGGCTGGAGGAGAAATAAGCACACGTGCATTCACAATGGCGTATCCAGAAGATTGGACTGAAAATATGTGTACATGCTTACATCATCATAGGTGTTCAAGCATGATCTCCAAGGCACGACAACTTCTTTAAAAGAAAGGAATGTTTGCTTAATTTTAGATGAAACCCGCTGCCGTCACATAAGCAACTGTTTTCGATAAGTACCAAGGGATATTTTATGTTTACTTTCTCAGACAGGGCAGCACATACCACGGTTTTTGTTGAATCGGTTCTGGAATACAGTTGAAAAGGAAAAAAGCACAAATGTAAATGGGTCCACTGACAAGGATCGATCCGATGACCAACCGCTTCACAGTCGCTACGTTCCTCTCAGTGTGACACTGACGTCTAAGTGCGTGGTTTGTGGAATTATATGACGTATAAGACGCTAAATCGAGTACAGCTTTTAATTATTTAATAAAATCAATATCTCGTCGTCTTAATTGAATTCGTTACCAGCCACGTAAAAAAGCAGCATTAATTTTAATGTCTACGCGAATAAACCGAGGATAAAACTCAACGACTGATACGCCATCCTGGTTAGTGTGAGTCTTATTCAATAAAATCTCCAGTTACGAAACAAAACCATTTGAATGCAATTTCTTTACATTATTAAATCCGCTGAGCTGAAACAAAGAATCTACAGATATAACTTGAATATGGCGCAATAAAATCTTCTTGTATAGCGTTTCTGAACTTTCGAGATAATTATTTCTTCTGCTAAATGGAAAACATCTTTCATTCTTGTCTATTTTCAAATAAAATATAATAAGTATATCATGCCATTAATCATGCCATGACTTGCATTTGTATTAATTGTGTTAATTTGTATTAATTGTGTTAATTTGTATTAATTGTGGGTCTCTTGAAAGTTATAAATATATCAACCACCCATCTGACCACCACTAAAATAAATAGTGTTCTTATCAAACAGGCGTCTGCTATAACAGCATGGCTCTGAACGTGGACGTAAAACAATTCATCCTATCCTATCGAAAAGAGTAGCCTATGTGGCGGCTGAGTTGTGGCAATATGACCATATCTATGACATCCAATAGGCGATAAGATAAAAAAAATCAATGTGTTCCAGTGGCGTCGTTAAAAAAACCTTTACTTTACTTTTTATTGTGCTCAAACAAAACTATGATAATCATTATATAATTAATTTTATAGATTTACTCGTAAACTTTATAACTGAAGCCTATATCTTGCTGCATGAATGCACATTCCTTGCCTGAATGAACACCATCTATCTGTGTGTGTGTTTATATGAAGGTTCATTATTATTGTTGTTCTATTTATAGAATCGTCTTGGCTGAAGAATCCTCTTATAAATTAGTTCTGATTTGAAATAGTCGCGCGTGCTTGAACACTTCTGTGATGTAAGCACGTTAAAAATGTTGCCCATGCTCATGCAAACTGACCATTTGAATGACGTACAATAACCGCTAATAATTTTTTAAAGTGCTCTAGTGGCGTCGTTAAATAAAACAAACTTTTTTTCAAACTTACGATAAGCAACAATGGTTTTTATATGCACTTTCCCAAAGACAGGACACCACATACCACGGCCTGTTGTGGACCACTGGTTGGAACGGAAATTAGACGAAACTGCAAATGAGTTTAAGTGAAATTCCCAGGCCTAACAGGATGAGCGGCTGTATAATGTGCCTCATTCAATATTCATGTCAACAAATTACTGGTGAAATTGGATCTTCTCATTTGGAAAATAATACAAATTGGAAAATCAATTGAAAAGAAAAAGTGTTACAGAAGGGACTAAAATGGTTATTTGTCGCCCTACTTGTAATTGTATGAGACGCAGACATTACAACCAATCAGCGAATTTAACAGCCGAGCGAACCTTCTCAACGGAATGAAAATATAAGCAGAAAAGAGTTGACTTAATGCAAAACTCTTACATGTAACTTATCGCCAATGAAAGCGCTGGAGTGAAAAATCAATGGCATTTACCACGTCGAGTCGTTGCCTTCTCAAAGCTCGGGCACTAAATGACTCAGACTGGAGAAGGCGTCAGATTTGCACATTGAACACTGTGAAAAGTGAACTGTTTATGTATGTCAGATAGACACATAATTATGTGCTGCAGTGATCATTAGCGAGGTATAACGTTGAACACGCTATGGATAATCATACTTCTTCTTCTTCTGCGTTCAGTTTTTTTTTATGCTCCTTGAATTCAGATCGTGAGGTTTACTGCCTCCACAATTATTGAACACTGTGAAAAGTGAAATGTTTATGTATGTCAGATAGACACATAATTATGTGCTGCAGTGACCATTAGCGAGGTATAATGTTGAACACGCTATGGATAATCATACTTCTTCTTCTTCTGCGTTCAGTTTCTTTATGCTCTTTGAATTCAGATCGTGAGGTTTACTGCCACCACAAATATTGAACACTGTGAAAAGTGAAATGTTTAGATAGACACATAATTATGTGCTGCAGTGACCATTAGCGAGGTATAACGTTGAACTCGCTATGGATAATCATACTTCTTCTTCTGCGTTCAATTTTTTTTATGCTCCTTGAATTCAGATCGTGAGGTTTACTGTCTCCACAAATATTGAACACTGTGAAAATTGAAATGTTTAGATAGACACATAATTATGTGTTGCAGTGACCATTAGCGAGGTATAATGCTGAACACGCTATGGATAATCATACTTCTTCTTCTGCGTTCAGTTTCTTTATGCTCCTTGAATTCAGATCGTGAGGTTTACTGCCTCCAAGAACTCCATAGTCAGCAGCAGGTCGTCTCTTTCACCCTAAAGGGTTTTTTTCCATTGTTTTGGGTTCTGACCAGATGTTTTTTCTTATACTGTTATGTTGGACTTCATGCTCTGGAGTTTGGTGTTCAGTGTTACAGTTCCACTGAGGTGGTCTTACCACTTTGAGTTCATAGCCGTTCCAACCAGTGGTCCACAACTGGTTCATCAAAGGCCGTGGTA
>JAUTWP010166073.1:0-10702 GCA_033042655.1 Cyathermia naticoides
CTGAGAAGGATCGATCCGACGACCGAACGCTTCAAAGGCGGGTGCGCTACGGTCTCGGCTACAGACCGCTCCCTGTCAATACAATAGTTCAGTGAATAAATATTTTTATAATTTGTAAGCTTTTACATCTATCAAAAATATAATGAAATAATAACAATTTTTTTTTTTATTGAAATAAAAAAATAAACAAGTAAAAATGCTAGTGGTAAATTCTGTATACATTATAGCATACATAATAGAATAGAAAAAAATTGTTTAACGACACCCCAGCACAAAAATAATAAAATCGGCTATTGGATGTCATTCTATGGTTTAAAAATATAAACAATTATTTTAAGAGATAGGATGCCAAAATTTACTATAAAGATAATTATCATAATGCAAGAAAGTAATATTTAATTAATTAAAGCTATGATAAAACACATTATAAGAAGTGCTAAAATGTTTTACAACTTGTCATTTATGACTGTCAAAAATCATGGTTTGCATTCAAAACATCTTTTATAAATATGTATTAGCCTACTGTACAATTAAGACTTGCTTTAAAGTTTCTGATTTCTCTAAACAAATGTACAGCTAATTCAAACAAGCTGATTTATTTATTTTTATTTTTACATCCAAAGTAAAGTTTGTTTTGTTTAACGACGCTACTAGAGCATATTGATTTTTATCTTATAGGTGGCTATTGGATGTCATAGATATCCATATATGGTTATTTTGACACATTTCTTTTAGAGGAAACCCGCTGCCACCACATAAGCAACTCTTTTCGATAAGCAACAAGGGATCATTTATATGCACTTTCCCATAGACAGCACATACCACAGCCTTTGAACCAGTTGTGGAGCACTGGTTGGAATGGAAAATAGCTCATACTGCAGGTGAGGCCATTGAGAAAGATCGATCCGATGACTGACTGCTTCAAAGGTGGGCACACTACTGACAGAGCTACATCCCACTCCCTGTTTACATCCAATTAAGGTTACATCATGGGCAAAAACAGCCACTGAGACATCTATCCATGTAGAATAGGAAACCAGCTGCTACCACACCAGTATGGCTACCTTTATTGATAAAAGTGATCTTTTATATGCACTTTCCCACAGGCAGGATAACACAAACCATAGCCTTTGCTAAACCATGACCTTTGTTAAACCAGTTATAGAGCATTGGCCTCAAACAGGTTTTTGGCATTCTGCCTTTAAACCTCTGCAGCTATAAAGCACAATCAAAGACAATCGGTATCATCGTGGAACTGGACACTTGGGACTAAAATAATAAAACTTCACATCTAGGCTCAAATTTTGGAGTCTAGACATACCATAATAACTGCCTGGTAATTTATATACAGTCATAGTCTAGACTGTTACTGCTATGACCACAAGTGCACTATAAGTCTTATTCCAATTTAAAACATTGCTGGTCTCAATACTATGCTTTAGATTGACTTCAAAGATAATTTTTAGTCAACTTACATTCAAATTAAAACACATTTTAATGGAATGACAAATGTACATAATGCTCATAAGATATGTATCGTTACGTACAATGTAAAAATTATATTAATTAAAAAAAACTTTTAAATATTTCTGATTCTTTGCTATGATAAAAAGGAAATGAAACAGAAAATAGGCAATTAATAATAATATTATCTCAAACTGTATCATAAAAAATACAAAATAGCAGAATATAGTCATATAATTATAAACTTAAGAAAATAAATGTTTAATATAATTTAAAGGAAACCCTTTTACCAATAAATAAATAAATATTTTTAAAATATTTTTTAAAGTTCAATCGAAATAAAATATAAAATAGACATCTATCATGCATCCAACACCCACCTATCATATTTATAAACTTTACTATTATATAAAAAGAAAAGAATACATATTGTGTGAAAAAACACATGTAACTTCCTCAATCTCATTCAACACATGGATAACCATCCCCATTCAGCTAATATCCAATGTCTTCAAACAGTCAGCCACAAAACCAGTTACATGTATATGAAATCATGTAATAAATAGAAAATTAACATTAAAATGATAAAGGTGAAAAATCATTATTGGTAGGACTCCAATATGTATGGTAAACATAATTTATGATACAATGGTCAGGTGGCATTACATATAGTACCAATTATAAAGCTTAGACCAATATGATTTGTTCTATTCGAAACATAGAGACATCGGAGTTGGATGCCATGTACTTCATTTATAAAAACTGGGTTTTTTTTTTAATTTCATTCATGAAAATATTTTCACTTTTATAGTACATGTACAAGTATATTTAATTTCATGTTATTTGCATGTTGTATGGTCCCTCAATTTTAAATTCTCAAAGAAAATACAATTTTTTATTTTTTTAAAAGGTCGGCATATTGTATCGCTATTTAACAAAAATATCAACAATTAATACACAGTGGATTTTATTCAAAATGTGAAATTACACAGAACTTCATGGGCTAGCCGGGACAATTGGACATTTACAGTTAAAGTGGAAGACAAGAGACTTTTTGCATTTTTTATGGCACTCAGTATAGTAGAAACTCACATTATATTTTTAACATGCCCAGAAGCCATACACAACCAAATAGGTAGGTGTTACTTTTAAATATGGCTTGTGTAAAAGTGCCTCAAGTCTGTTAGAACCTTTTTAACATTGCTGTTAAGCTACAATAAATGGACTTGTTGGCTTAGTCAATTGCACTTAAGACACAAACAGTCTTTAATAGTCTCTCTATAAAGAATATTGTTACATGAATATCATCCCAAAAAAGGCTGCAGGCTCAAATGACCAATTATAACCATCTAGAAGATTTACAAAATGTAACAAAAGTATTTTTTATATAGTTTGAAAAACATGAATTTGAATTATATAGAGATGAACTGTCATTTATTAAACCCAGCTCTTGCCATTCACCTTATCTTTCCAATTTACTGATGTAAAGGTTGAAGTAAAATCAATTTAGTTTTGTATTTTTTCTTCTGGCAACTTCGGTAAAAAAATTAGCATGTCTTAATGAAAAGTTGAGTAGGACATGGTAAAAAAATAAACACTATCTTTCAGTTGACACTTTGTCATTCAATATTTTATCAAAAATAAAATTCACATAAATGTTGAACCAAAGTGTATTATAGCGGAAGCAAACTGCTTTTGCCCCAGTATTGTTTTTTCTAGGGCTGTAAAACTGTTAATTGTTTGTCTATTCCTCCATGATTTGTGAGATTATGATGTTGCAAAAGGTTTCTTCTGTAAACCAAATATAAAATTAATGTACATATTTGATAACAATTAAACAAAATGTGCTGTGGTTTAATTAAAATTATTTTTAATAAGAAAATACACCAAAGAATAACACCAATAATCAATATTTCTTTTTGTGCTTTTAAATAATTCATTTAGAGAAAAAAAATTGTATTTCCTATGAACATACTGTAATCAGAAATGAAAAAAAAGCTGTACAATGCAAATAATTATCAGAACTATATCAGTTTATTAATGTGTAAAATACATGTACATATAGTCATAATGGTAAACAGTCCATGTATATAGGAATTGACAAAGGAAATAATATAACATTCATGCTTATTTATTAAAATAATAATAAATTACATGTACCTTCACACTCCCAAAACACTCCAAAAATTTAAACCACACACCTAAACCCTCTCATGCAATTTGTGTTTGCCCATTAAAACATTAACTCACTTTTAGAGCTATCTGTACCAGTTTCATCATCTGAAAGAATTAGTCAAAGCTGACCACTACACACTACATCTACAAATTCCACTAAACATATCAGTAATTAATTAATTTCAATGAGGACCAAGCTTATTTTTAAATTAAGTTAATCACTTACAACAAAAACATGCTAAAATAAACAGTACTCAAGTTGAAATAATAAAACAAATTTGAAAGCTAAGCAAACTAAACATAATTATACAAGTTACTCAGTATACAGTTGTAACTGGCAACATTTTAAAATGATAATTTTGAACATAGAATCTAAAAAAATTATAATAATAAGATAACATATTTAGAAGTTGCTCAGTACACCATTTTAACTGGCAAAAATTTTAAATGATAATTTTGAACATAGAATCCAAAAAAAATTAATAGTAAGATAACATATTTAGAAGTATTACAAGAAAACAATACAACAAAGATGTCTTTTTTTAAATATTGGTATAGCCTACCATACTTTTAACACATACACAATTTACATAGAAAACAATACAACAAAGATGTCTTTTTAAATATTGGTATAGCCTACTATACTTTTAACACATACACATTTTACATAATTCTATTCCTAATTAACTTCTCTACATTGATGATATCTCTGGATAAAAGGGCACATGACATGAACAATTAAGAAACTCATTGCCTGGTTGATGGGAAAATACTGATTGATGGGAAAAGAAATCAGAAAAATAAAGGTAATATTTCCCTTCTGTTATCCCAAATGGACCAAAATAAGTCATAAGTCATCAAATATCCACAAACCAGGAAGAAAGGATTTTGTTGTATTTTTCTCTATTTCTTCTATGTTCAGGAAAAAAATGATTGTACAGTGTACTCTGTCTAAACCAAACACCCATGGGACCAATTCAAATATCCCGTTTTCAGAGATGTCCGGGGTTAGATTTACACTAAATGAACACATTAGGACCAAATTGTTTGTCTGGTTTAGAGGGGACTTGCTGTACCACATAGGTTAATCTTTTTGATAAGCAGCAAGGGTTTTTAATATGCACTTTTCCATAGACAAGGCAGTACATACCACAGCCTTTATTTAACCAGTTTTGGACCATTGGTTAGAATGTTAACATGCTCCAGTGGCATCATTAAATAAAACAAATTTTATTTTTTTGATATATCAATTATGGACCACTGGTTGGAAAAGAGTTAAAGGCAAGTCTGACATGTTACTGTCATGTTATAACACTGAACTGGACTGGAAATATTTTTAATGTGCTTACATCATTAGAATAGTGTTCAAGCATGCCTCTCGTGGGCACAAACTGACAAAGCCAAAGTTTCTGTCCAAGACAGGAAGGGGGAGGGGCAGTAGATAAAAGTGAGCTATTGTCTTACAGTTTACAAATTAGCAAATTAACACATGTCTGGATAATAAATTATGAATTTAGATGCTCGACCAAAAGATTGAAACTTGGTTTGAGCAAATTTACAATCACAAGTTTCCCCATAAGAAAAAGGTATGAGTCAGACTGTTTACAAAAAACTAAATTATAAACTAGCACTGAATTATGTCAGGTTAAAGAACTTATCATAATCTAATTAATTATGCATTATGTGTTGGACAAATTTAATTCAAGATTTTTCTCCTGCACTGCTTTTTTACCATAGACATAATTATGCATGATTGTAAAGTAATTGTTCAGCTGAAAATTTATTGTTTTAAAAATTAATTTAGGATTCTGAATAGTGTTACCAGAATAAAACTTATTAGATAAAATTTAGAAAGTTATTTTTTACCAACACAGAAATGTGAGAATTTCTAATTGAAGAAATGCCAATGTTTTTTAATATTGTTGTATTATCTTTCTATATTTTATTGATTTCTTTGGTTGTTCAGTTCTAATATTTTATTTCAATGTATAAAAACTAGTACTTGACATTTTCAAATAACATTCATTGTAATACATCATTTATAATTTAAACCTGGTATAATATCAATTAAATTACTTGTAAAAGTAAAGTTTGATTTAACGATGCAACTAAAGCACATTAATTTTTATCTTATCATTGTCTATTTCCGCTGCCACCACATATACTGATACCCATAAGAAATGCAACACCGACTTTAATGTTGATAGGGTAGATAATTGATGGGATATCCAACACTAGTTTAATGCAGACACATTATGCAACCATCCAGGAATTCAAGGTGGCATATGAACCCTGTAGTACATACACAGTAAACAGTCTAAACCGGATACACGTATGACTAACAAAACACACTGCTTTATCATTTGACAAGCCATTTTCCATTCCAACCAGTGCTCCACAACTGGTCCATCAAAGGCTGTGGTATGTGCTGTCCTGTTTGTAGGAAAGTGCATATAAAAGATCCCTTACTGCTTATCAGAAAGAGTAGCCTATGTATTGGCAGCAGATTTCCTCTGAAAGAAATGTGTCAAAATGACCATATGCATGACGTCCAATAGCCGATGATAATATAAAAATTAATGTGCTCCAGTGGCGTCGTTAAATAAAACAAATTTTACTTTTTTGTATCAATTGACAAAGTTTTCATAGTGTTATTGTTTCAGTTATAAACAGATTTGGGTAAAAGTAACCATACACATTCTGTTGTTCATAAAGCAAACATACTGTACTTACCCAGTTTGTTCTTTTTGGCAGGAGGTTTGTCTATGCAAGGAAATCCTCCACACTCAGAGAAACACAGAGACTTGTTGAGATACAGGAAGAAAATCACAAGCACCACCAGAAATGCAGCAACGGCACCAAGAAAGGCCACCGCCTCGATAGGAACTGAAATAATTCAACACTTTTGTCAAATTAAAAAACAATTAATGTATGAACCAGGATAAACAGGATATCCCAGATGGCTTCTATGACAGTTATATTAAATAATAAAAAGTGAAGTTTGTTTTATCTGACTCCACTAAAACACATCAATTGATTTTTTTTATATATCATTTCATTAGATGTCAATATTAGATAATAAAGATGCACCACAAACAATTACACTGAAGTGAATGGATATGTGGACGGAATGGGATGTGCACTATGACATGATACAGTACACATATTTTTTTGAAAACATGACAGTAAACAGACAATGGTCACCATACATGGTCAAAACAGACTGAACTGAGTTGGTTCAAGTAAACTTTATATTTTATTTTAAATGAAAGCAAAATGGAAGTATAATCTGTTCTTTTAGTTTAATTTTTGAATGGTTTTTTTTATTATTTATAAATTTGATCATAGAAAACAATTATAACTTAAAAAACATTTACAATCAAGATGTTCAATCAGTGGTTTAACCTTTTTGTAGCTGGATAGCTATAAAGTACACTAAAACATTTACTGCCATTTTTCAACACAGATTACAATAAAAGTCACCAGCATACAATGAAATGGATTATAATGCATTTGTTTATGACCTACGTAAGACAGAGTAATTGATTTAAATAGAAGATTAGCACACCACAAACTTGGAAAATCTATTCTCTATAGTTGAATATTAAACATTGAATCACGGTCTAATGCTATAGGTAAACACAGGACACACATTTATTTAGTCAGGGTAAGCTAGACCATAAAATATTTACACACAACGTAATCTGTTTTGGATGTCAGAAAGTTGTCACCACTACACACGCTTGTGTTAGTATTTAAAGCAGTTAGTACAACTGAGAATTTTTCTGTCCCGGACGAGGTGGATGAATAAAACCATAAACTGCACCCATGAAAAGGCATCTGCTCTAACAGTCTGGCTCTGAACATAGACGTTAAACAACTTGACCTGACCTGATCTCAGAATTATAAGCACTGTCTGCAACATTATCATCCCATGTTAAATTGGTTCAAACATTATAAATCATAAATCATTACAAAATATAAAAAATATAACCAACCTTCCTGGCTATGCATGAACTAGCTTTTCTAGATGCTTAACCCAACTGTCATTGAACCATGTCAAACATTTTTACATGTACTTCCAAAATGACACAAAGCAATTCCTTTGACCACTGTCCAAAATTTCTAATAATAGTCTATTGAAACTGTCAGTAAGCACAGCCAGTGATTATAATGGCAGATGGTAGTTGTAGGTATTCCACTGCTTGTTAACATGTGTTACATACCACGCAATGCGATACATAATCGTAAGGAAATGGGATTCATGTTTAGGTTTACTTTAACAGAAAATGTTCAATATGTTACTATGTTCATGTATAATACATATCATGGTGATCAGAACAAAGTACAGTGAAACCCCTCTAAACCAGAATCCCATTTAAACAAATAATTTTGTCCCAATGTGTCCATTTAGTGTAAATCTAACCCCCGAAAACCAGACACATCTAAAAACAAGACATTTTACTTGGTCCCATGAATAACACAGTGTATTGGATTAAACACAATGCTTATTTAGATACATTGAATACTAAATTAGATTCATCTAACTTGTTTGAGAGGATTCCTGGCACTAAGAAAGAAACCGTTTAACATCTACATTCAGAGCAAGCTTTTATAGCAGACACCCATCTTGGACTCCAATTATGACCTCAGCCATTTCTGCAGCCCAAGATAAGACAACATACTGTTTAATCATGGGTCTTTTATAGACACTTTTCCATAGACAGAACTGCACATACCATAGCATTTGATGAATCAGTTGTGGACTATTGGCTGGAATGAAAAACAGCCTAAATGCAAATGGGTCCACTGAAAAGGATTGATCTGACAACCAAGTGCTTCACAAGCTGATGCTCTACCTGTAAAGCTACAGAATTGTCAGTAAATATTGAAAAGTAAAGTTTGTTTTGTTTAATGACGCTACTGGAACACATTGATTTTTATCTTATCATTGGTTATTGGACATCATTCATATGGTAATTTTGACACTTTTTAGAAGGAAACCCACTGCCGCCACATAGGCTACTCCTTTTGATAAATAGCAAGGAATCTTTTATATGCACTTTTCCATAGACAACCGATAAGATAAAAATCAATTATTTTCACCATTTCTTGTTTTATTTCAACTTTGATATTAGATTTGTAGCACTTGTGTTTTATTACGTCTGGAGCGGGTTGTAGTGTATCCCCGGTGAAGCAGTCAGCAGATCAATCCTCAATGCACTCATTTGCAATTTCAGCTATCTTCTGTTCCAAACATTGGTGCACAACTAGTTCATCAACGGTCATTGTAAACACTTCTCAATGGACCCATCTGCAGTTTAGTCTATTTTCCGTTCCAACCAGTGCTCCATTAGTTCTTTAAAGGCTGTGGTATGTGCTGTGGGAAAATGCATATAAAAGACACCTATGTCGCTGCAGCGGATTTCCTCTTTAAAAAACCCTGAATGATTATGGTGATATCCAACAGCTGATTTAAAAATCTACTTTCCATAGTGAAATTGTTTTGTTTAACGCCACTGGAGCGCATTGATTTTTATTTTATCATCGGCTATTGTACCCATAGTGAAATGATTAGATACTAAAGTAAAGTTTGTTTTATTTAACATGCCACTAGAGCACATTGATTTTTATCTTATCAGCGGCTATTGGACGTCATTCATATGGTCATTCTGACACATTGTTTTTAGAGGAAACCCACTGCAACCATAATTGTAGTCTGCTCTTTTTGATAAGCAGCAAGGGATCTTTTATATGCACTTTCCCATAGACAGGACAGTACATACCATGGGCTTTAGCCACTAGTTGGAATAGAAAATAACCTAAACCACAGTGGATTCATTAAAAAAACAAACTTCAGAGAACTGCAGGCGAGATATCTCGCAAACGTCATATTAGTTCTTGAATACCGAAGGCGAGATATCTCGCCATTCTGGTACCGCGCATATTACTGTGATGATTTTGTATTTTCTCGCCAAAACACAGGAAATAGTTAGCTTGATTATATGCTACTTCCTGTTTAAAACAAAATGGGAGATTTACATTTAGTTTTTCTTTGATAAGTTCATCGCAATTTGTTTAAAAAGTGTTTTTCCTGTTGAATAGTTTTAACGTGACGTGATCAATATCAATGGCGGAACATTGCAGTTATTTTGAAGAAGTTGCAGGTAGTTTTAATCACTAATTTGAATAAAAATGTGATTATTTTATTGACAAGATAACAGTAAACTTTCGATAGCTTCAATGTTTTTATTTTGAAAATGGTGAGTAAAGTTTTTACTATATATTTTTATGTGAACAGTGAACAACTCACAGTTAATGCGTGCAAATATGGCAAATGTTGTTGGTTTTTTGCATAATTACAGATCACCAAAAATCTGATAAAAAAGACAACAATCGACCAAAAACATTTATTTATTAGTTTTATTGGTCCCTGTACGAAGTTATTTAATGTTTTTGTTTTGTTTTCCATTCATGATATGTGATCAAAAGTAATTTTCTAGTACCGTTTGAAAAATAATAATTCGGTTTGTGTGTGTTTCTCCATCTCTCTCTTTCCTCCTCTCCCTTTCTCTCTCTCTATCTCTCTCTCTCTATCAATTTCTCAGTGTTATTAAATTAAACTTTTCTTTATGTAATTAATTCTGAGAACCCTAACGGGGCCTCTGTGAAAGGCTCCTGCTGGTAGCAGAAAGTTGCATGTTGGGTCAATATCGCACGACAGCTGTTCAGGTCACAAGCGTGAGGACCAGAATGCAACAGGCTAAACAGAGCACAGTCTGGTTGCGTCTGTCCTTCTCAACACTTGCTAGTAACACATGCAAGACAGACATCCAGCCGAGCAGTGGGGTATCTGTGCTATTACATGGCTCAAACAGAGTGGGATGTAGCTCAGTCGGTAGCGTGTCCTGCCCAACACTTGCTAGTAACACACGCTAGACAGACATCCAGCCGAGCAGTGGGATATCTGTGCTATTACATGGCTCAAAGAGTAAAGTTTGTTTTGTTTAACGACGCCACTGGAACACATTGATTTTTATCATCATCGGTTATTGGACGTCAT
>JAUTWP010166084.1:0-10701 GCA_033042655.1 Cyathermia naticoides
AAATTCAACAAGGAATCGGCGAATACCTCATCCATACCAAAATAGAAATAACAATCCACGGCAGACAACCGGTAAAAGTGAATCACTGGACATGCATGAACGTGAGGAGATTGACAAAGAGTGTGCTATCTGTTTTGAACAGTTGACCTGCGTCCGCCTGTATCCATGCAACCACTCAAGAATCTGTATGAATTGTATCAACAAGATCATAACGGACGGAGACCGACTATGTCCATTTTGCAGACGATATATTGAAGCTTACACTAACTAGATTTGCTTTTTCTTTAACAATCAGCATAAATACATGTATACAATATACGGCTTAAAACAAATTACTTTTGTTAGTGTCTACTATATTAACATAAATAATTATAAACATCCGGGAATTTATAAAAATGTTAGTTAGTGTCTACTATATTAACATGATTAAACATCTTGGAATTTATAACAACCATTAGTTAGTGTCTACTATATTAACATAATTAAACATCTGGGAATTTATAACAAACATTAGTTAGTGTCTACTATATTAACATAATTAAACATCTGGGAATTTATAACGAACGTTAGTGTCTACTATATTAACATAATTAAACATCAGGGAATTTATAACAAACGTTAATGTCTACTATATTAACATAATTAAACATCTGGGAATTTATAACAAACATTAGTGTCTATTTGTACTACATCAGAATAACTAAACAATTTTCTTGACATGCTTTTATAATGATTACACATAGCCAGTAGTCATCTGGTCTTCAGACTGGTTGGCTTGACTCCTATGATGTCCAGCAATGTCATTAATAGTATGAGTTTTTAGTCTACAAATGTTTACTGTGGATCACTTTCAAAAAAATACAAAATACATCCCAATTGGACGTTGATATATTTATAATTTGATTGGAAACAACATTGTACAACATTGCAAGGAAAATATTTTGAAAATCCATCTCAAAGAACATAAATATGTTTTAAAAATGGCATAAATGTTAGAATTTGATTTACCATCCAATGCTTTGTTTTTCTAGGACATTTAATAATTTCATAAATAGCGATATCTTGACATTCCATTTGGTAGATTTATCAAACTGTTTGCATTGCAAGAATCTATGCAATTCCACATATCTCATGCCTTGTGTATTATGCATATGCAGGCCTCAAATTTAACTGTGGCACTGGTGGTAATTGCCAACAGTGTTGTATAAATTGCCATAGGTGAGGTGCTTCAACAGTGGCATTTTTTTGCCGCCTGGTGGGCTTAGTAATTAGTGCTGTCTGTAAACTGCTTATCAGGGTATAATTTATATATGATTCACTAATATTTAACAACATGGTATGGTATGACATGATGTGTTCTACAATCAGTTTTAACAAATTGTCGTAAGCTGAATCAAAATTGCTGTTGGTGAGCCTTTCATCGATGGCAAATTTTTTAAAAATTGCTGTGGGTTACAAATTCCTAAATTCTAGCCGCGCATGTACGTTTGTATGTACAATGTATAAACCATCTTTTACTAATGTATGTACGTTTGTATGTACAATGTATAAACCATCTTTTACTAATGTATGCAACTTCAATATGTTTGTCTATCAATGTTTAGTGTCCACTGATTATTTTTAGCTCGCACACAAACACACATATTTTTACAGGCTTGACAAGTAATAATAATATATCTTACTCTTATAAATAGACACATCAGTTAATTCATTTAAAAGTATGACACTTCACATTCACAAAACAAACCTATAACATTCTAAATTGTTAAATATTAAAATTTATTCCAGATATTGCAACTTTAATTCCAGTTATGATAATTTGGTTGAGGAATTCTTCTATGTTACTTTTTATGAACATTTTAAATTGTGAAAGTGATTATTTTATGAAACAATCAAATATATTGACGTAATTCTTCTTCTGTGATTTAATATGTAGGTTTATTGAAAAGTGTTATGAATGTTGTATTATAAGTATTATAAATATAAAATTGTTTATGATCTCTCAGACATCTGCTATAACAGCCTGGCTCTGAACGTAGACGTTAAACAACTTGACCTGACCTTATGATCTCGGCCTTAGCTTATAAAACGTTTGTAGCCGAATTTCCAAACCGTTTTTATTGTACAAATTTGTACATGTAAAAATTTACATTTATTAAACATTTTACTAAAAGGAACCTGCTTGGTAAATATGTCACTTGAAGTCTGGAGTTCAACATTCAGATTGGCTTTACTGCAGGAGCTTTATAAGTTGGGACTTGGTGATTATAAAAATCCTTCATATTCACCCATGTAGGGCTATTCAACCCAAGGGTACATAATTTGTAGTCGGGGACGAGGTTTGCCCTATCCCACATAGGTTCAAATGAAGGATTATTTTTCTCCCATTCACTGAACAAAAATAAACAAAAGTATAATTTAAAATTAACCTACATTTTAGCTATCATGTCATGTTAATGTTTTATATAAAAAATATACAATATATGCCAAAACTGCTTAGCCAAGTCACATATTCCAATTGTGATCACAGCGACGTTAAACTGAATATTCACACTTCCAATGTTGGCATCATTGAATAGACAAGATCACATGATCATGTGATAGTTTTCTCACTTGGGCTAGCTGTTTTGCATAAACACGTTTGGGAGAAAATAGTGTCTTAGATTTCTACAGTATTTGTACAAACAATGTAAATATTAGCTCAGTTATTAGTTTGTAATTATGTGTGTTTGCTGTAATTCATTTGCTGTGGTAGGAGAGGATGTGTGTACATCTCACTGGTTCCTGTGTGTTGACTTGATATTAGTAAAATTATTTGTGAATAACTCTCCAAAATAGGAGTATGAAAATTTATATTTTTATTTGATTATATTGTAGGTGTGTTACCATTTTAATTTTTTTGAAAATTATGGGTGTATGGATTTAAAAAAATTGTAATGGAAATGGGTTTTGGGGTGAGGGTGAAATATTTATATTGTAAAATACTGTGAGAATACACAATGTAACTATAAAATTATTTTAATGCACAACACATTTTTAAAATTGTAATTTATATACAATATATGTGATTGAAATGGGTTTTTATTTAAACCAGTAGTTTATATAACTGCTGCCATGTATGTATATATGTATATAGTTAGCTGGGTTTGCATGAGTGTCCAAATTTATAATTAATAAGTCTGAATGTGAAATTAATTTATTATGTTTTTGAATTTTTTCTTAAAAATAAACGTTTTGACAATTTAGTGTTGTTTTGTTCATATACTAAATGTATACAGTTGTGTGTTATGTCTGTCAAACGTGGAAAATTCAGAGCTCTGTATTTGTTTCTTTAATGCATTAACACTGATTGAGTATTTGCCAGACCAATCATTTGCACACTTTTAATCGGAACCACTACTTACTACTGCTGCAGTTTGGGCTATTTTCCATTCCAAACAGTGCTCCACAACTGGTTCACTAAAGGTCGTTGTATGTCCTGTCTGTTGGAAAGTGCATTTAAAAGATCCCTTGATGCTGATTGAAAAGAGTAGCCTATATTGTGGCAGCGGGTTACGTCCAATAGCCTATGATAAAATAAAAATCAATCTGCTCCAGTGGCGTTAAATAAAACAAACTGTACTTTTTTCTTACTACACCATCTGTTCCCACTATTGCTGATCCAGTGGGATGTAGCTTGCATGTTTAGCATCCACATCATGTCCAATGGGTTGTTGGATCAATCGCATTAAAGTGGATCTATTGGGCCGAATCATTGGGCTATTGTTATTAATGTTTTTTTTTCTAAAAGCCAAGGTATATCCTATTCTCTCAATTTTATTTTTTAAATTGTCTATCATACAAAACGTTTTCATTGAAAAAAAAGGTGTGTTATTCTGTTGTGGAAGGTAGTCACATTATAATTATGTATTTATTAGAACACAAACATCTTTATATAAAAAATATTTTCAAGGGTCTTTAAATTTCAACACAAATGGGTCATATTATGATATTGCCCCTTTAAAAAAGAGATTTCTTAGAACATGTTTTATTATTATTCCGCTGTAATGTACAGACCAGTCTATTTTATGACGTCAGTTGGGGAAACCCGGAAGTGTTTTAAATATGGCGGGTTTGGACAATATATTGTGTACATGTGCTGAGCTTTATGAATTGCTTAAAGAAGAGAGTAACGAATCAGCTCGAAAAGATTCCATACGAAATCATCTAGAAAAAGTCTGCTTAAAAATATCATACACTATTCCAAATTTTGACACGGGTATGACTTTGTGCTTAACTGCTACTATTTTTCTTTCAATCTTTGTAATCATGATTGAGATTAAAACTTCTACTGGCGTCATAAACGTTTTTATTTCAATCGAGATTACTATTTTTGTATTTATTGTAAACTAAGGGGAGTTGGATGTAAGGTTTCATTTGAAATCTAAAAACGTCACTCAATATTAAATAACTGAATTTATTGCTATTTTGGTATGTGCATCAATCTATTTTCCGTTTTAATTTTGTTTTAATGTACCGTAAATAGATTAATGTCAAGGTGCCCGAACTTTGATCATAATTCACATTTTTTAAAAATTAATACTGCTATTACTAGTACTTGTGGTGGATTTTAAAATAGTTTCAGCAACTTTCATAAATAGTTTACACAAAATATAAAATTTTGTAAGGAGATATTTTACAAAACTGGTTTACCTCATTGTTCACTGTTTTAGATCTGAACTGGCTGAATGTGAGGGAACCGCTGTCTTTGTCTGACGAGCTCGAAGGAAAACTCCTCGTACTCGACTTCTTCACGTACTGCTGTATCAACTGCATGCATGTTTTACCTCATCTCAAAGAACTGGAAGAAAAGTTCTCAGTGCAGGCTGGTTTGGTGGTAATAGGCGTGCATTCAGCCAAGTTTCTCAATGAAAAGTCAACTAGTAATATTTTAAGTGCTGTTTTGCGATATGGAATTACCCATCCTGTCGTCAACGATTCAGAGGCATTACTGTGGAACCAGCTAGAGATCAGCTGCTGGCCAACATTTGTGATTGTTGGTCCAAACAATGAACTTTTATTTACTATAGCTGGAGAAAAAGACAAGGATCTTTTATTTGAATTTGTCCAGGTTTCTCTAGAATATTTTAGCGAAAAGGGCAGCATAAAACCTCATGATATTCCATTATTGTTAGAAAAAGACAAAATTCAGAACTCGCCATTGCAGTTTCCAGGGAAAGTTTCCGTGCTGGAGAACAGTGAGTTAGTTATATCCGACACTGGAAATCACAGCATCTTGATTGTCAGTCAAAGTGGTGTAGTCAAGGTAATCAAACAGACACATTTTATCTATTTTAGAATTACATGTATGATGTACATGTATTTAAAATGCATAACTGATTCCATAGTTTGAAATTAGTTTCTTTTTCTCATTTGTTTATGTATTCAGTTGTTCATACATGTATTAGAAAAGTGAGAAATTTGCATGAGTTAGTGCACATACTTTCTTTTCAGAGTTAGACATTTTTTAATGATCGCCTAAATATAATAATACTGTGTCTGTTCATTACTTGATAAATCATTGATTTATTACAATAATTATAATATTACATGTATATATATATTTTAAAGCATAGGCTACTTCTGTTCATACTTTACGTTTTGCAAAACAAAGGTGAGTGAAAAATTTCAACGAAAAATTTACTTTTCCGAACACTGTTTTGTGTAAAATTTTATATTTGTTACGTGATCTCAGGTCATAATTATATTCAGTGAACATGTTCACTTGTGATTTCAGGAGAAAATTGGTGGGGTCAAAGGTTATCGTGATGGTAGTTTTGAAGAAGCCAGGTTCTCTTCTCCACAAGGCACAACTTCATTGGGAAGGTTTATTTTTGTAGCTGACACTGACAACCATGTATTAAGACAAGTAAGACATTTTAACTACATGTAATTTTGTAATGGACTAAATTTAAGATAATTTATAATATCTTTATTTCTTACTTTAAAGTATAAATTTATGCACAATTTTATCTGAATTTGTTGTCAATTTGAAATTATCTACACAAAAATTATCCATTCAACAAGCAGTAGTACCGTAGTAGTAGTTTGTTTTGTTTAACGACGCCATTGGAACACATTGATTATTATCTTATCATCGGTTATTGGACCATTCATATGGTCATGTTGACACACTTTTTAGAAGGAAACCTGCTGCTGCCACATAGGCTATACTCTTTTTGATAAGCAGCAAGGGATCTTTTATAATTATGCACTTTTCCATAGACAGAACAGTACATACCACAGCCTTTGGTGAACCAGTTGTGGACCACTGGTTGGAATGGAAAATAGTTCAAACTGCAGCTGGGTCCACTGAGAAGGATCGATCCGACGACAGACCGCTTCAAAGGTGGGCACGCTATTGACTGAGCTACATCCCGCTCCCCCATATGAATGAAATCCAATAGCCGATGATAAGATAAAAATCAATGTGCTCCAGTGCCATTGTTACAAAATCAAACTTTATGAGAGAGGGGGGCAGCAATAAACCACACACCCTCTACTCTAAACCAGACAAACAATCTGGTCCACAGGTCTATTTAGTGTAAATCTAACACTTAAAAACCAGTGGTCCATCAGTGTCTGATTTAGAGGGGTTTTTTTTTCTGTAAATTACCTCTAAGCCACCGCAACAGATAGTGATCATCATGTTCTGGTTTCAGGACATCTTTGACATTCTCACGAAACTAAAAAACATGAATTTATGTGTCACAAATAATAAAAAAAAATATAATTTGGTTCACTATATTACTGGTGAAATTGAAAGGTGTATAATAAATGTTATGTTTAGTGGTGGAATAAAGAAAAAGTTAGAATATATGAAGAGTTCAGTTGCAAAACGCAATATAAATAATTTTGCACCCAAAACAAATTACCGGTAAGATGTTTATTTTTATAAAAATAATAAAATTTTAGATTTGTCATAGTTGGGATTCAAAGTAGTTCATGTGTGTCATATCACAATGCATTAGCATTAATAAATGAAATATGTTCTTAAAAATTAAAACAAAATCACATTTTATGGAAAAAAAAATACATTACAAAAATGGATATAATAATTTATGTCACATTTTGTGCCTGAACTTTTCATATATTGAGTAGGATGTAGCTCAATCGGTAGTGTATCCATCTTTGAAGCAGTCGGTCATCAGTTCTCAGTGAACCCAGCTGCAGTTTGGGCTAATTTCCATTCCAACCAGTAGTCCACAACTAGTTCATCAAACCCCATGGTATGTGTTGTCCTGTCTGTGGGAAAGTGCACATAAAATATTATACCCCTTGGGTAATATCAAAAAGAGTAGCCTATGTGGCAGCAGCAGGTTTCCACTGAATAAATGTGTCAAATGACCATTATAGGACATTTTTCAGAAGAAACCCACTGCCAGTTGTGGAGCACAGGTTAGAATGGAAACTGGGATGTAAAATATAAATGAGTAAATAGTTGGTTATAAATATAAAAACATAAAATAAACATTGTGTGAAAATTTTTATTTGTGCATTCACCTCGGAGAATTTGTTCACTCAATTACTGCGTTTTGTTCAAACATATAAATAGTTATTTCTTATTTATTTCCATTACCAGAGTTTGACACCCAATAGCCGATGTATTTTTCATGCTGGGGTGTCGTTAAACATTCAATCATTATCACGCAGACTATTCATTCACTCGCTCGTAAACATAATCTCACAGTCACGTCACACTGTTTTAAATAGATAATGTATGTCTGGAGGGCATTGTTACAAAAAAACATCTACCAAGTGTAATCTAATCCAATATATTTATTTTCACCTTTGTAAATTTATGACACAGCAAAAAAAATAATACCAGTGGACAAATGGTCCAGAACTGATTTTTTGCAGTGGACGAATCGTTTTGAGTTCATAATCATCAGTGGATGAATATTCGGTGGACGAATCGACAGCATCTTGATTTTTTTAAATATTATTATTATTAAAAAATGTACAGGAACTTATTATTTCGGCTACTTGTCATAGCAGAAATACAACTCTGGAGGTGAAGAAATTTTGTAACATGGAAAATTAAAGTTGTTAAAATCTATTTTTTGTCTACTGTTCAATAACAATTGAATTAGGCCTATAGCCAGTATAGGCGCGAGCTTCGTAGGTTTTACCTACTAAGGGTACTTCATATTACTAGTCTTTAGTTTAGTCAGTTTAGATCACGTTTTGATTATATTAATATTGAAATTGGATTATTATTGGTACCTCACTAACTGCTATTTGTTCTACAAAACGTTACGTTACCTGTTTTAGTATGTCTTCTTGTTTAGGTGTAAGTTCGCCCAATCTTCCGCTCATCATTCCACGTTACTGTATTCATGCACATGCAGAAGGCGTAGCTAGACTAACAATCAACAAATAGCTCCTGCCTGTCTGCAACAAACTCACGAACTGCTGATTTAACTAGGCCTAGCCTACGTCAAATGTTTACCATTTTTCGCAACATGTTACGTCGTTAAACAATATGACCGCATACCAGGCGAAGCATATTTATTTAAATTAGGCCTACCATTTAAATTTGTTGTTTGTCTTATTTGAATTTAAAATCAATTTAGATAGTAATTAGTCTTTGTTTTGTCAAATATTTGCTAATTTAATTTTTAGTTCTTTTGAATTCCCGTTAAGGATCAACCCAGTTTCGGCTAATAATTGTGCTTCTTTTTTAATACGCTCAACCGGGATCACGTGATAAACGTAACACACACGTTCTCCATTTTGATTTTGTGGAGCTGTTGTTTATTTTTTAATTTTGTTAGAGAACGTTTACATTGAACGGTAATGCTTGTTTTTAAGTTTACACTTTACACGTAATCGGACAGTGTTTTTCCCTATGCTTTTTTTAAACTGGCAATTTTCTGTGTCGTCGTGATTGCCGAAATATCGTTCCGAAAAACAAACTATTTAAACATTTTTAGACGCGCGTCCACAATGAATACACGTGCAGTAGGAATAAATAGATAATAATATAAACAAATATTATTATATAAAAAGATAAGCTAAAAAACCAACCTGCCAAGGGTTAGAGGCAAATGAGAACCAGAATTTTTATGTTTTCGTTTATATTTATTTTTGTGCTTACATCCAATTAAGGTTCAAGCACGCTGTCAAAGGCACACGGTTTAGATTGCTGAGCTGTCTGCCAAGACAGATATTAATGTTAGTAGAAGAGAGGAAACTCGCTACCATCACACTAGTGCGGCTACTGTTTTTTTTTTGATAAGTAACTACTAACTAGGGATCTTTTAAGTTTTATTTGGACTTTCCCATAGACAGGATAGCACAAACCATGGCCTTTGTGACATTTCTTAAACCAGTTATGGAACCACTGGTCGGTGTAAGTGGAAACACCTCCCCATTGAGCCTTGCGGAACACTCACTCTGGGTTGGAGTCGAAACTGAGGTTAAAAATCCCATGCATCAAATGAGAGATTCTATCTCAATTATTATACCTACCACTACCAGGCTTGTCCGGTTTTCCTTCATTTTGTACTTTTATATTTCAATTTTTTTTTTACAATCCAACCAGTGCAGTACAACTGGTGCAACAAAGGCTGTGCCATGTGCTGTCCTGTCTCAGTGTCTGTGGGAAAGTGCATACAAAAGATCCCTTGGTGCTTATCGAAAAGTAATAGCCAATGTGGTGGCAACGGGTTTCCTGAATAAGAAATATATGTTAAAATGACCATAGAATGATGTCCATTAGCTGATAAGATAAAAGTCATTGTGCTCCAGTTGCATCGTTAAACAAAACCAAACTTTTTGTTTAACAAATATGATATCCTTGTACAATCGAAATCTGTGATACTAAAGGGCTATTGTCAGTGTTCTCACTTGACAAAAAATGAAAGGAGTACATGTCTGACCATGAAGCTGTTGGTCATAGGATCGCCCTTTCTCAGTGGAACCATCTGCAGTTTGGGCTATTTTCAGTTCCATTCAGTGGTCCACAACTGGTTTTTGAAAGGCAATGGCATGTGCTGTACTGTCTGTGGGAAAGTGCTGTTTATCTGAAAGAGTACTTATATGTGTTGACAGCAGGTTTCCTCTGAACAAATGTGTCAACATGACCATATGTATGGTGTCCAATACTAGCCGATGATAAGATGGCGCTAGTGGCATCATTAAATAAAACAAACGTTATAAATATTTTTAGCTTCCTTTCCAACCCGTGTTGGGAAAATAAAATATAAAAAATACTATAAATCAGGAAATGTTAGCAAGCATAAAAAGTTAGCGAATTTAGTGAGGCCATGCAAGGCTAATATTTCATGATGCTAAATTTAAAATGACAGATTAAAACAAAAATCAAAAGTATTAAAAATAAAAATAATTTATTACTGATATGCAAACGTAGCAGACATCACAACAAAAACTTGTTACGTGTGTAATCTTATTACATTTTGTTGTTAAATTAAACCGATCAACATGCACTATACACAGTTATTAATTATGTCTCAACAAAAACAAGCTTACACTTGATAATAGACTGGTCCGAAAAACTTCATCAGAGAAACGTGTTCCATTGTTTTGTCAGTGATTAACTCGACTGGACCGTAGCGCGCCTGCCTTTGAAGTGTTCGGTCGTCGGATCGATCCTTCTCAGTGGACCCAACTGCAGTCTGGGCTATTTTCCGTTCCAAC
>JAUTWP010166095.1:0-10699 GCA_033042655.1 Cyathermia naticoides
GACGTCCAATAACCGATGATGATAAAAATCAATGTGTTCCAGTGGCGTCGTTAAACAAAACAAACTTTACTTTTATCCATGGAACTCTCTTTGTTCTAAACCTGCATTAAATTTATATAATTATTACTTGCTTTTTAAAGAGGTATTTTGACCTAATTTTAAAACAATAACATTTTGTTTGTTTCTAAGTAATATTTATATTTTCATATCTGTGGATTTTTTCAGACATCGGTACCTAGAGTAAGAATGCCAATTTCTTCAACATCAAGAAGCAATGGTAAGAACACTTCAGATACAGTATGTCTAAACAAGCCAGAATATACACACCAATTAAATTTTATTATAATGTTCAACACGAGAGTCGAGAGTTCATGGAGAGCTAGCAAGTGGTTGGTATGAATCATGATTAGTTGCATTATATTATATTGTCTATAATTTTTATAATTGTACACCAGTAACCAACTGTGTTAGTATTAATATTACATAATAATTATTTGTTGAAGCAAACATCCACAAATTTCATTAAAAGTGGGGTTTTTTTTGTATTGTTTTTGTGTGTATTATGAACAAAAGCTCATTTCTATAATAGATATGCAACAAACCAATACTATTCAGAGGCAAACTATTAACCAAGACCAAACCACAGGAACAGAGAGGCTATCATCTCTTCATGCAAAACTTCACCAAGAGGCTGACAAAATAAGGAAGTGGAAAATACAAACCGAAATTGATCTTAAACAAAAAGTATGATATTTGAAACTTTAGTCATTTAAATGTGATGGATGAGTGAACATTATGCTATTCAAGAATATGGTTAATATTGTAAAAGTATGCTATATAACTGATATTGTGATAACCTAAATGTTGAAAAATGTTGTTTGATTATTTTATTTCAGTAATGGAAATTTAGGTTTTGCATTTTGGTTTTGTTAACAGTCAGGTCTCAAGTGATTCCTTGTTTGATTGAGATTCATTCTTTGTACCTATATAAAATTTATAGTAACTTTTATCCTATATTCATCACTTTATTGCCTTTAAAGATTGAAGCATTTAGTGGGATAAGAATCATTATACACTTTTCATTGTCAATAAAATATGTATAGGACCATAGCAGTCATCATCAATGATGGTAAACATGTTTACTCCAGATGTCATGAAAGTATATTACATGTCATCTAACTTCAAATATTTTGTTTGATAGCTTAGAGAAGTCGCCCTATAAATATTTTGTTACTTTTAATCATACTACATGTCACATGTCTTCTATTTTTTTCACAAGGAAAAGAAAATTCATGAAGCCTCCGGTACTATTGAAAGCCTCAGAAAATCAATCTGGGAATTTCAGGTAAATATATGTTTATCAAAGTGACATGATGTTTTTTCTTCATGGTGTACATATGGTGTTCTTGTTAAAATAGTGCTCGTACTGGCAACAGCCAATGATAATTAGCTCAATTATTGTTGCAGTTAGACCACTATATTCTTATAATGTGCTTTTTAAAATATTGTTTATGGTTCTTAATTAACTATATAGATAACTCTACTACATCAATATCATACATTCTTATTAAATTTTGTTACATTAAATAGAAAGACAGCTGTGAATATAACTTTTCCAAAAATATTTATTTTCACTTCTAGTTACAAAATGAGAAATTGAGTCTGACGCTTCAAGATGAAATGAACAATAGAGAGGTTACTACACAAAAGTAAGTGTTTGTATTGTCATAACCTTTAGTATAATAGTACATTTTGTGATTCATTACTTTCAACTGAAAATTAACATCCCTAATACAATTATGTTCCTAATTTGAAGCATAGAAAAATTATTTTATTTATTGACCTTAATGTACCGTATTTTCCAGACTATTATTATAATGCACCCTTGTTTAAATCGCACCCCTGCTTTTTAGATATTTTAGATGGTCCATTCATATATAAGACGCACCATTTTATAAAGCGTGGCCGATCAAGCACACGTTACTTTCAAGTTTTTACGGTACAGTGGCCAAATGTTTATCTGGTTTTTTTTAGCTAGCCTACTTGTCCGAGGTGCATTATTCATTATTAAACTTGTTCTTGTTTATATTAACCATATGTCTTGAGAAACATTTATATATTTAAAGTAAACTTACTATTTACGATTACATTTGTCTTTTTTATTTGTTCAGGAAATAAACAAGGCTTTAAAACAAATGTAGGTCAAACACCATGTGTGATCTACTGGTCTAGTGACTGTGTAATAGAGAATTTTCTTGTTGACTTTTATGTTTATTTGGTTGTGTTAAATTATTCTGTACTAGTTAAGTAATACGTAATTTCAAACAAAGAGTACTGGTACAATTTATTGTTTCCATATTCAGTCATCAGTGATATAAAATGTGTGCATTTTAAACAAGCAATCTATTGATAGCCTAAAACCACTGCACAACTGAGGCACTCTTATTGATCAGTGTCACGTAACGTCTTGCATGCATCAGTTTGGCGGGAAGCTACAATTGCTAAAACAACTGTATTTCATCCCTGGTATTTCAGCTGTCGTTTGGTTTTTAATCTGTTTAATTATCAGCAATAGGTCATACTTCTTGCACATTTCTATCACACTGGCAGTGTAGACTTGTTGTGATGGCACTAGGTAGTCAGTATAATTGATTTCAACACTGATAAGTGTTTATTGTTGCATTGTCGATTTATTGTAGGCCTACTTTTGATATCAACATGCATATACCGCATGTAATGATGTTGACTATAATTTATGATTTAATGCAACAACGATCAGCTGTTCCATTATTTGTAATTAAAAATAAAAATCACCGTTATATAAACCGCCCCTTCCGATATGAAAATAAGTGTAGCGGGCTATAGTCCAGAAAATACAGTAGGCCCTATATAAAAACACAGCTCAACAGTTCTGATGATGAACACAAGACCTGATAGACAGTTTTCAAGTTAGTGTTTTATTTCTGACATCTTCATTGAATACACACGTTTTAAAAATATCACAATTTATGTTCTGTGGGTGCTGCTTAACTGTACTTCATTAACTTTTTTGTTTATGTCTGTTTAAGGATTTTAGCAACACGTGAACTTTGCAATGTTCTGAAAGATCACACGATGAAGTTAGAAGAAAGGTTGATGCAATGTAAAGTAACATTTTTAATGTCTTTTTAGAATATTTAGTTTTAAGGTAAACCTAATATATTATTTATGTTTTCTATGTAATGTATGGAAAATGTTATTAATTTTATAAATATATTGTGAAAGTTAATGTGGGCAGAATTATGCCACAACAGTGACTGCATTATTATTATTTTATTTTTAATCTGGTGTGAGCTTTATTTAAGAAAGAAATAATAAGCCCAATATATTTCTGTGTTTACAAGTACATTCACAACTGATAACAATTTAAATATTATTTTTCATCATAGTTTTAAAAAAAAGTTTAGCATTAACTTTAAAGTTGACTTTCAAGAAGAATGGTTGAATTATTTTTATTTCAGAGTTTTAATGCTTTTCATTTCACATCTATTTGTTTATTTATTTATTTAAAACCAGGTGAAACAGAAAGGACAGAATTGAAATATGTTGGAAAGGAGCATTCAAAGCAGTTTGAAGTAAGATGTTAATAAAGTATACAGATTAATTTCATACAATTTTATAAACAGTGTTCTCCATGGAAAATAATTGAAGGTGGGCATAGCCCACCATGTGCAAGCACCGAAGGCGTGAAACTAAACAAAGGAGAGTCCGCCCCCCCTCCCACACACACAATAAGATGCAGTATAATTTGTCATAGTATTGTAATGACAGTCCAATGTGTTTGTCAAAGCAACTGTCAGTTGTATACATAATTATGTTTTGTATGAATTCTCATTTGTTTTGTAGGAACTCTCTGCCAAGTTTAAAGACCTACAAATAACAGCTATTAACAACCAGAACAGTTTAGTGAAACAATGTAAGATTTTGTTTATCTGCTCTCATGTATAGGAAATGTAGGGTGAGGTAATAGAAATACTGTATGGACTATGTTGAAGAATATTTCAACAGTGTAAATATAGTTTATATATTTTATTACAATAATTTGTACTTCAGATTTCAGTTATCTTTATTTTCTATAAAGAAAACAGTTTAGAACAGTGCAATTTTTGTGTGTACTTTGGTGTGGACTTGTTTGTATTTCGCATATGACAAAAATGCATGATATTTCTTAATATTTCCAGTGCAGCTGGAAAATGAAGACAGAAACAATTTAGAGGATAAAATGGCTATGAAACTTGGAGATGCTGAAAATCAGGTACTTTAAATGTGTTGTTATTATTTTATTAGAAAAACCTGCAAACAATGCAAGTTTATATCATTAGAAATTAATTTACTGTTATGCAATATTCATAATGGCTGTTTTATTTACTTGGAACAGCTGAAAGAGCTAATGGACAAGTGTGATGAAAAGGACATTGAAATCCGAAATGTACGGACAATAATGCAGAAAAATGCTGATAAAATTTACACAATGGAGCAGACAGTTGGTAAAATGTTAATTAATTTTATATGTTAATAGATGTTTGAAATGAAAGTACATGTAAATGTAGCAAACTTTAATAATTCAAATACATGGAATTTGTCAAAGACCCAGTATATCTCAACAAAATCATTCCTTGATGACTATTTTGTTGATTACAATTTGAAGTAAATAGACTTTTAAGCCAGTCATTGTAATTAATGTTGTTTGATTTCCATACAGTAACTTCCTTTTTTTACAATTTATGAAAGTATAAACACATTATGCACTCATTTTCTAGACCTTACTTGGTTTAATCTCATATTCATCCTCCTTCAGTTTATAGAGATATTTGTAAACATACAAAAAATAGAACATTTCGACCAATCAGATTTCTGTAAACTATTTAAAAACATTTTGTTTGTATAAAATTCTTGATTGATTTATTGATTAGAGTATTTTCAGATTAAAATACAATGTATGTTGGGTAAATATAAAGAAAATTAGTGTTTTGATTAATTGTTTTCTTATTTTAGAACAATTACAGAAAAAAATTAATGAACAGATTTTTGATCTTGAAGAAAAACAAAAATTGTTTGATGAATCTACAGCAGAGTTAACATCTATTAAGGTAATATTATACTTGAGGTACGAATGCTTAATTTTCTTAATGGATTATGTATTACAATATTAGAATGTTCCAAGATGGAAGCAAACTGTAAATGAATTATTACTTAATAATAGCAATGATTTGCATAAGTTGTGCTGGACTTTACATGATATAAATGCAATTGAGCAAATTTATAATAAGTTTTTCATTAATTAATGGAGAAAAATATTGCAGGAACACAGAGGTAGTTTGGAAACACAGTTGAGCAGTATATGTCATGAACTTTCTGAGATGAAAGAAGCTAAATTAAACTTAGAACAGGCTATGCTGACCACACAGAATCAACACGAAGTAACCCTGGCAGAAAAACATAATGAAATAGAAATGTTATCAACAACACTAGAGCAAGAAAAAACTAGGTATTTTTAATGACGTATTTTGATACATATGCCTTATTATTCTTGTATCCTTTGATCATAACAACATCACTTTACAATTATAGCTCTTATTCAGGCTGAGATGGTTTTTTTTCAATATAATACAAAATTTATTGACATATTTTAGAATTACATGTATTTACCTTTGTTAGGTAAACTGATCTTGAAATTCTGTCCAATGAAGAAAATTAAAGTGTTTAGTATGTGAAAATATGTGAACTATATTCAGCTGTTCATTGGTATATCTATAGAGGTGTGTACCCCCTTTAAGCATCATAGGTACCCTAAAAGGTATTGATAAAATTGTTTAAAATTTATTCACTAAAATAATATACAGTACGGCTGTTTATTGGTACCTTTTTTAAGTTGCAATTCCTGGATCTGCTACTGCTATTAAGTACCATATTACTGTTTATCTAATTGCCTCCATTCATGCAGTGTGTGTTGTTAAGTTTGAACTGTTTTATTTTTTTACAGAAACACAGACTTTGAAAGACAGCTTTCAGAATCTTCAACTGTTTGTGAAAATTTAAAGAGTTCTCGAGGTAAGTACTATAATTGTAGTGAACTTTATCTTAACTTGCATATATGTTAGCTTATGCAGTCCAAGATTAGAAAGAGATTTTATTATGTTTATGGTTAATTTTGTAATATCAAATCAATAGTGTTTAAAACAAGATCAGACTGTTCTAGAAAAGTTGTTAAACATTAAAAATCAAAGAATTTAAGAAAACTTTCTCAAATGATAGACATTCAAGAACCAGTTCATGATAAGACTCATCACTGACTAAAATGATGTCTGGTTCAATATCTAATTTGAATGTATACATATTATATGTTTCATTATTTTGGTATAAACAAGTCTTTCACAAACATTTGGTCATATCACTTTTGAGTGGCTTTATTGAAACAGTTTTTATGTAAACTTAAAAATATAAATAATTATGTAGATTTATTTGAACTTGTATAAATAAGAATTTTGAATTGACAGGGAATTCTGTTGTAACAAAATTTATTCTTAAAAGAGATTCTGTCTAAAGAGAAAGTTATGTCTGTATTGGGAATTGTCTGTAGTTGATTTGGAAACAATTGGTTGCCTGATTGCTAGTGGAAAGAGATTTTAGACTTGGTACCTAAAAAGAAGAGTGTTAATCACCTATGGCTCCTAACTTTATTTATATTGGGTGAAATTTCTCCCTGGATCTCTAGACATTATTTCAATGCATGCATGTTTGCTATTGATTTACTTAATATGTATATTTCTTTACTAAATTTTATTTTTTGTTTTGTCCAGATATCTTAATAATTGAAAAAACAGAACTTGAGAACAAAACTGTTGATATGCAGAATTCATTAGTAAGTAAGAATTATATCAAAGAATCAGTAAAATATTCTGTGGTGTATAAAATCATAATAAAATGATGCTTTGTTTGTACACATGTCAAACTAAACATTCTTAATATTTAGGTATATTAAATTTTATTTTGTTAGGTTTTGTAGTTTTTTTTTTATGAGGTGTGTTTTTCATTGTTTTATGGTTTACCATCATCATTTTCAGTGTTACAACATAACTAATAATTCACTAACCTAAGATACTCTGAATGACAATATGGACAACACTTTTATTTTATGTTTATTTTTTTAATAGGATCACATGAAAGAACAATATGAAAGTATGAGCCAGAATATGAATAAACTGCGTGATGAGTATACCAAAATAGAAAAAGAACTACTAGAAAATAAACAAACTTGTCAGCACTTAAAGGTAACCTTTCTCTTTTAATCCCTTCAAAAAAAAGAAGCATACACTTATGAGAATGTAGTTTTCTTAATATCCATTCATTCATCCACCCATCAATCTACCCTTACAGCCTTTTGTTAATTTGTGTTTCTGTCTGTATACATTTATGATTTCACTTAGTAAATTTGTTCTTAAAATGCTAATGTTAAAAATATGTTTTGCTTCCAGAACCAAATTTCACAGTTAGAAAAACTTGTCCATGAGAAAGAAGACGAGAACTCAATTCAGCAAGATAAATTAACTTCTTTAAACACTCTACTGGAGAAGTACATGGTCAGTGCAGTATTGATTTATTATACATGGCAATTCCTAACTAAATAACAGACAGCTCTCATAATTTAGAATACAAGTATTAGTGTGTGGTAATAGGAACCTATGTGTTTAGATATTATGTTACATATTGTTGAGGTTTTTAAAGTTATTTCTGACAAACTTTAAATACTAGATCAGCAAAAAGGTGTGTCATAGTTATATTCTGAGGATGTCCATCTCAAAATATGTTAAAACTCATACTGAGGTTCATTTTCAAGATATAACATATTGTAGATAGACATTGATTATCTTTCCATTTATGTGGTTTCAGTTATTTAAATTTGGATATGAAATCCTTGTTTTTTTTCCTATTTGAGAGATGATATCTATTATGGTTTTATATTACAGGATAAATTGCAGAAGGCTAATGAACAACACAAATACACAGAAAATCAGTTTACCAAACTTCAGGAAGACATGAATAATGTAACAGAGGCTTTAAATGTTGAAAAGTATGAAATTAATGTTTTAAATTAAGAATAATGATAAAAAAATTACATTTTAGAAGTTTTATTTATTTGGTTAACAATAATATCATTACTCACAGTAGAATGGCTTGATATTCAACTGGTGACCCAAACATACTTTCTACGAAATAATATTTAACTAAAAGGTATGTAATTGGTCTGTGTAAGTGTGATTATTCATTTAAAAGAATAGTTTTCATAGTCTGTAGACTGATTGTGATTCAGGTATTTTATTTTGAGCAACAAACAGCCAATACTTTTAATATAAATATTTTCAAAATATGATGACTTTCAGTTTTGAGACACAAAGTAGAAAACTGTTAATATCTATGTCATTAACACCAATGACTTTTGGAAGAAAAAACCCCCAATTAGTAGGTATAAATTTAGATTAAACTTTAAATGGCCTAAATTAAAGATAAATATTGAATGCACTTTTGTACATGTTCTGAAAATCATCTAAAGATCAGTTTGGTTAAAGGAGGATTATTTGTGTTTGACATTTCATTTAATAATATAAATATATTAAAAATTAACACTGATTTTGTGTTGATTTTACTTGTAGATGGATATCCTAGTAAAATATTGCTACATCACCAATCAAAATAATTAATTATTAGAAGTCAAATTTAGTGCTATAATTTTTTTTTAATAAAACTATTGCTGGAAAATTGCAAAATACTACTTGTTTAAAAATATCTCAATCAGGGTCGAAATATATACTATTCTGCTATTCGAAAATTAGTAATTTCCCAAACGGAATAGTAAAAAAAAAATCTTTCAATATTCTGTCATGAATAGTGGCAACAGAACAGTGAAATTCACATGTGACTATTCCATCTTTGCATTTCTGCCCGCAACAATATTCTGGCTTGACAAAACCACTGAGCATTTTGTCTGCACATGTGAACAAGTTTGTTAGCAAGTACTGGTACTGTTAATGGAATAGTATATTCTCAGATGGAATAGTGCTTTCTGAAATGTAGTGGTAAAACTAAATTTAATTTTGACCCCTGTCAATAATGGGACTATTTGTAAAACCAACACTAAATATGTACTATAGTATTCAACTGGTTTTTTTTCTCCAATTTCTCTATTATTTCATATGAGTACCTGCTATAGTGTTGTTTTTAACAGGAAAAATGCACAAGCATTTTCATCAAATTATACCTCTGTTAACAAAGAGTTGGAATCTAAAGAAAAACAAATGATTCAGAAAGAAAAAGACCTCGGCAACATGAAAAAAGAGAATGAAGTAGGTTGATCATATACATCTATCATATTGTTACCATAACATAATCATCTGAGGAAGCTTTATGTTTAAGACCAAGTAAAATAGAGCAATGAATCTAAGTAAGCTAGTTGTTTTTAAATGTGTATATATATGTAATACTCATTGTTTAAAGTAACAGTTGTTTGATTCAATTATAAAAGGATGTACCAAACCTTTTGCTTGGATCCATTGATTATTTCAATAAATCAAGTCTTTATTTCATTATTTCAGAAAATAACTAAGGAATGCAAACATGTAAAGGAAAATTTAGCTTCGTTAAAGACAGAGATAACAGAATTAAGGTTGGTATAATTTAATTTTTTTGTAATGTTGAATCATAGAAAATTAATTATCTAATGCACTTTTATTGTTTCTGGTAGAAAAACTTGATATAATTATTAATTATTGAATATTATGGTGAGGCACCTATCGACATAGAAAATGTGACCAACCCTTATATTTTTAATGCTTTTTGTTTTTGGATGATTACTTTGTATAATACTTCATATTCATTTGTGTGCACTTTATATTTCTAATGGACAACAATTTTTGCAGTAATGAAAAAGAAAGTTTGCTGGAAAAAGTTGCAGAACTTGAAGTTGAAAATTCTATGCTGATGGAAGAGCGAGAGGAAGTGGTAATTTGTGATTGCACTTTATCATGATCTTTAATTTTAAAATTACTTTTTTAGTTCTTTATCAATATATGACATTCCTATTATCACTGACCAGTGTTCATAAAAGAAGGTTTTATGAGTGAATTAATTATCCTAATTAGAGATGGAATTTACAAATATCACCAAAATAAATATTAAATTGCAGGATAAAGGATTTTCTCTAGGTTTATTTTCTGTAAAAAAAAGAAAAAAAGGTGGACCTCTAATAGCCAAAACATGCCTTTTATTAATTTTGTTTTTAATTTACTTAATAGGTAGGTTTTTAAAAATAGTTTTCTTTGAGGAGGGTTACATTTTTAACATTCAATTTTGATTTTAATTACTGTAAATCAGGAAATGTTAGTGAGAATAAAAAGTAAGCGAATTTAGCCAGGCCATACTAAATGCTAATATACAATGATTCTAAATATAAAATGACAGATTAAAACAAAAATCAAAAGTAGTAAAAATATAAACATTATTTTATTACCAATATGCAAACGTAGCATATACATCACAACAAAAACTTGTTATGTGTAATTTATTAAATTTTGTTGTCAAATTAGACCGATCAACATGCACTGTACACCGTCATTAATTACGTCTCAACGAAAATAAGATTACACTTGATAATAGACTGGTCCGA
>JAUTWP010166106.1:0-10699 GCA_033042655.1 Cyathermia naticoides
CTAAAAATGTGTCAAAATGACCATATGAATGACGTCCAATAACCGATGATGATAAAATCAATGTGTTCCAGTGGCGTTGTTAGCCGTGCAAGGTGTTTGGATGGTTATATTTATTTTTGCGTTTACATCAAATTAAGATTCAAGCACACTCATGGGCGCACAGCTCTGCTTCCTGGGCCATCTGTCCAGGGCAGATATTAATGTTAGTAGAAGATAAGAAACCTGCTACCGCCACACTGGTGCGGCCACTCTTTTTCGATAAGCAGCACGGGATCTTTTATATGCACTTTCCCATAGACAGGATAGCACAATCCATGGCCTCTGTCAAACCAGTTACGGAACCACAGGTCAGAGTAAGTGGTTACACCTTCCCATTGAGACTTGCAGAACACTCACTCTACCAGTCTCGTCCGATAGCTTAACCACTTGGCCACCGAGGCCGATGTAGGACAATATCCTTGGTCTAGGTGCCGCACTGTTTCTTATTAATTTCATTCAGACACGTCATCTTCGTGAATAGAGCCATTTTCTCGCTGCCATCGCCTGCCATATAGCCGCTAATACGTGTATTTGTGTGACCATAACTAAATCAAAACAGACATGAATTGTCCGCTTCACTTATAGTAAACCTTCTTCGTTTCAGTGCCTTTCCATCAGAACACTACCCATATAATCCAATCTGCTAGAATACAGGAAGAAAACCCACAATAAATCGTTATCTTTCGGAAGCACAATGACATTGTAAATAGTCACTATCATACCAGTGTGACAACCCTTAATTTAATAAACAGCCTATATTATACATGTAGTAATGTGTAGAGTTTAAAAAAATATGTAATCTTTATATAGTTGTTATTTTGTTGAGCTTATGCGATTATACAGTGATTTAATTTAATCATAGAGCTTTCTTCAGAAAATAGTTAATGTACAAAAAAATAATAAACATTTTTACTACTCCGCATTCTAACCCACATTTTAGCACATACATTTTTATAGACTAATGCTCGAGCTTGTTCATTATGTTTTTTGTTGTAAAGCGTGAGTGTTTAGGCATTTTAAATTATATACAGTTAAACGTCAGCTCTAAATGTTTTGTAAACAAGTTTGTCATATCATTTAGTACACATGATATTATTCCTACTCCACAGTTATTGTCAGAACATACAAGCTTTACAATACCACCTTCAAATGTTCTAGTTCTAATCAATTCAAAGGTTTTGACGTCTAATTCAGAACAAGCTATTGTAGCAGGCTCCTGTTTTTGTCATCATGACATCAGACATCTCCATTGTCCAAGACATTTCTAGTTTTAATCAATTCAAAGGATTAAACGTCTACATTCAGAACAAGCTGTTATAGCAGACGTCTATTTTTGTTTGTTCAATCATTTTACACGTGCCTACGTCCACTGAAGTTTCAAGCACGCCCAGTTTTTAAGGAACTTGTTCCATAATCCTTAGTTACATCCATGGCGGGTTCTATTTTTGTTTCTTAAGATCTTTTTATACTCTCAGATATGATGTAACAATGAACTGCAATTTTCGTTGCACGTCATCTGGGCAATACCATAACGTTTCTTTTACTTTTTAAATTCTCAACTTTCTTATACTACAACTCCCCTCTCGGACATCTATGACGTATAAATTCCTCAAACTGAAACACGCCACCCTTTATTTTAGTTAATCCCTTGATTATCCATGACCGAGTTGAATTAAATATACCACCAGTAAAAACTCACAACAGTGCGCTCGTCCCCCCTCACTCTTTCACCTTCTTTCTTGACCATAGAAAATGCCGAATCATAACTGGGACCCAAAATAGGCGTCTGCAATAACAGTTTGCTCTGAATGTAGGCGTTAAATTGATTGACTTGAGTAGACTACATTTGTTCCGGGCGCAGTAGATGGATAAAATCATAAACGGCGCCCGAGAGAGGCGCCTGCTATAACATCCTAGCTCTGAACGTAGACGTTAAAAAACATGGCCTGACTTACATTTTTTTTAATTCATTATTTGTTTTAATTATTTATTTATTTTATAAGCAATGGTACATATTTTACAAAAAACCTGACCTGACCTACATGGATAATAATTAATTGTTTTGTGAGTACATGTTTCTTATTAGATTATTTATACACACAGGTGCCCTGTTCGGTGTAGGAGACGAGGAGGCTGCCATCGAGAACGCCCTCATCTACGCCGTGTACCGCGTGAACCACGAACCAGAACTCCTGCCCAACTCCAGGCTCTCCTTCAACATCACCAAACTCCCAAACGACGACGGATTCAGAGCTTCGAAAAAAGGTGTGTGACTTCTACAATGTTAAACTGGAAACTATCTTGAAAATCATAGAGTGTTTATGAATTTCTGGAACGTATTTCTTAAGACGTTATTAGCAATTATTATATAAGTGCATCACAGACAACTTGCGATTGGTCGACGTTACGTCACGTGGTATTCTTTTTTATCATATTGACCTGTCCATAAATCCTGACATAGTGCTTGAACACTTATTTAGTGATGTAGGCACGTTAAACCGTTATTCAGTCCAGTTCCAATCATGACATTGCCCGACCATCCGTCTATTGGTTAAACATAGGGGAATACATTTACATTGATAAAATGGATAGTTATGCAAACGAGAAAAAAATCCTACGTTTCTAAAGGTACAAACTTATGTTTACTTAACATTTTCTAAATTAATTAATTAATTGACGTAATAAAACAATTATGACACGGTCATTTGGTCAATACGATGTTTTATGGAGCGCAGAAAACAAATATCAACCTCGGCCTTCGGTCTCGGTCGATATGAATTTTCTTTGCCCCATAAAACATCATATCGACCTCATGACTATGCCATAATTGCTTATTATCACGCAATATTTACCAAATACAGTCAAACCTATCAAGCAGCCATCACAAGTGTGTAACAAAAAGTGGTATCTTAGACAAGTAGCTGCTTAATACAGGTTATATTGTATTAAATTAAAGGTGACCTTTGAAGACATGTGGCTGTTTAATACATGTGGCTGCTTGGGCAAGTTTAACTGTAAAGTAAACTGTCTAAACCAGCATTTGTGTATTCCAGATTTTTGTGTAAACCAGTATGATTTAACAGTCCCGTCCAGCTACTTAACACTAAATAAAATCTGTCTACATCAGAACTCTGTCCAAACCGGCGTATTTTTAGTCCCAAGTGAATCTGGTTTAGAGAGTAGTCGTTATTCAATGTTTGGGGAGCGGGTGGCGGTGTGGGTGGATTGTTGCTACTATCAAAGACAATTAGTTTCAACAATTTAGGTAGACCAGTTTAGGAATTTAATCTGTCGTTAGCTTTAGTTTATGGTTAACGACAATTTATAATATCGTTAATAATGGGTTACTACACATGTGGTACATCTTCAAACATAACCTGAAAAAACTACTAATGACATTGTATTTAATAGAATAGTTTCCTTAATAATAGTGGTAGCAAGTACCATTGTCTTCGTTGAAACATTTGGATAAAACAGGTGACGGTCATAATTTTGTATTGTTATTTTCTGTTTCTTTAATAATTATGTTGTCATATACAAATCTAGATTTATTTAATAATTATTATAAATAGTTCTAGTCAAATTGTTTGGATGAATTAATTTTATTAGTTTTGTTCTTTTTACATGTTCATTGTTAATACTTTCATTGTTTGAGGGTCAAGTGGAAGATTAATTTAGTCTAGGATAAACTTGTAACCCTCTTTATATAATAATAATAATAATTATTATTATTATTATTATCAAGAGGAATCATACACATGTACACTAGGAATATTTTAGTGCTATTTTTAAATTATCAGTTCATCAGAATTCACCAAAATCAAATTTTTATCTCCTACTATTTAACCAGATATTTTAATGTATCGAATCCATTATAATCATATTACTGTTATAATTCGGCTATATCTATATGAGTAGTAAATCAATAGTTATTTAAATCATGTTGTTTGGTATGAGCGGGATTGAAATAAATCATATAAAACGCAGTATAAATAACGACAAGTAAAATTAAATTAGATTGTGATTACGTTTATTATTAGGTTACTTTTAGATCAATTCAAATAAAACCAAATTCGTTTATTGAATCTACAGTGAAATCTGTTTAAACCGTACCCCTACTAAACCGGAATCCTGTAAAAACTGGACAAGCAATTTTGTACCAATGTGTCCATTTAGTCTAAATCTAACCTCTGAAACCGGAAACCTCTGAAAACTGAACAATTTACTTGGTACCATGGGTGTCCGGTTTAGAGAGGTTTTACTGTATTATATAAGAAAACAAAAGAGAGTATCTTATAAAAAATAGTACTTTAATTTCCGTGTTACATAGTGTAACACTATATACGTTTGCTTGATGTTTTCTTCATCCTATGTTGTGAGCGGGATGTAGCTCAGTCGGTACCGTGACCGCCTTTGAAGCAGTCGGTGGTCGGAACGATCCTTCTCAGTGGACCCAGCTGCAATTTGGGCTATTTTCCATACCAATCCCTTGCTGCTTATCAAAAAGAGTAGACAATGTGGCGGCAGCGGATTTCCTCTAAAAAAAGTGTCAAAATTACAACATGAATGACGTCCAATAACCGCTGATAAGATAAGAAATCAATGTGCTCTACTGGCGTCTTTAAATAAAACTAAATTTACTCTCTTTTTATCCTATCTTGTACATGTTGGCTTTCTCGTGTGATGACGTCAATGCTTGTTTAGTGTGTTCTTTGTTAATTTTTTGGACAATCACATTGTTCTTTTGTCCCACGAAAGCTTTGAAGTATTTTAATAGACCTTCAAAGATGATTTAACAATAGAATTCTCCACTGGTTAAACACTATCTTATGTCCACGATATTCATACGTTTTCACGAATCTTCAAACGGACCTTGTACATTTATACAGAACACAACATTTCGAAAAAAAAGTAAAGTTTGTTTTGTTTAACGACGCCACTGAAGCACATTGATGTTTTTTCTTATCAGCGGCTATTGGACGTCATTCATATGATCACACAACATTTCGAGGACAAGTGGAATCTTCACCGATTTAGTAACAATTCGTAATTACAGTGATCTATCAACAATAGAGTTTTATGACCCTTGGACTTCCTTGTTCAGAGATATGTTTTTCTAAAATCAATATTACAATTGCTGTGGTTTAATTTAATGAGGAGCAAATTTTACGATGTTGGTGCTAATACTAGAACACAGCACACCAATTTTGGATTAATATTCCACATTAAGCGCCACGTAGCTCAAGCGGTAGCATATCCGAATGTGGAACGGTCGGTCATCGGATCGCTCCTTCTCAGTGGACCCATTAATTTTGCAGTTTGGGTTATTTTTCCGTTCCAATCAGTGGTCCATCTGGTTCATCAAAGGGCGTAATATGTGTTGTCTAGTCTTTGGGAAGGTGCATATAAAAGACCACTTTCTTCTTATCGGAAGACAGCCTGGCTCTGAATGTGGACGTTAAAAATCATGGCCCGACCTTATCGGAAAGAGTAGTCTGTGTGGTGGAAACGGGTTTTCTCTAAAGAAATGTGTAAGAATAACCATAATATTATGTTTGACGTCCAATAGCTGATGATAAGATAAACAGCAATGTGCTCCAGTGGCGTCGATAAACTTTACGTGTCTTATGCCATATTAAATTTTGTTCTAGCTTCCGTGTATATTTTCAATCTGGAAGAGCATTATGAATAATACATACCATGTAATGCAACACGCCTAAGTTTAACGCATTTTAACGAAAAATTGACTTTTAAAAGACGAGCGAATTTTTTCACACCCTTTAGCGTTAGACTTTTTCACTGCAGCAAAACGTAGCCTAATCAAATTCCACCAATTCTCGCTTCTTGTTTTTTCCGTTTAGAATAAGATTAAGTTTTATAGCTAAAACGTGGTAGAAAATACGATAATGAAAGTATTCTGCTGAGCATTTTTTTTTTAAATTAGAATTTAGGAGCATATTTTTCTAAACAATTATTTGTAAACAATGTATTAAAAGTTTTTTGCTAAAACGAATTTTAAAACCTTTTATATTAAGCAATTTCTAAACAACTCTGAAATTGTATTAATATTCGTAAGTAATATCATTTTAAAACAACAATTCAGATAAAATTGAGTGAAATATTAGTATTTCATATACAGTCAAACCTGTCTTAAGCAGCCACCCAAGGGAATAACACAAAGGTCTCTTAAAACAGGCGGCTGCTTAATACATGTTATATTGTACTAAATATGCTGATTTGGAAGAACATAAAAGTGACCTTTGAATACAGGTGGGTTCTTATTACGGGTGGCCGCTTGAGCAGGTTTGACTAGTTAATCGCACACATTTTTACTCCCTTTGAATACTGTATTGAATACTATGCGGTTTTAATCACTGTGTCAGTGTCATCATCCATACTAGTAGAGCATATCATCGTCGCCTTCATCTTGACTGTGTATTTCAGCTAGTGATAAGCACACGGTGACATCTTGTATGCATGGTGGATCAATGCCACGGTGGTCAAGAGGCCATCGGTTGGTTATATTTATGTTCGTGCTTACATCTAATTAAGGTTCAAACACGCCATCACAGACACACAGCTCAACTTTCTGAGCCGTCTATCCATGACAGATATTAAAGTTAGTAGAAAAAAGGAAACCCGCTACCGCCATACTAGTGCGGCCACTCTTTTTTGATAAGCAGCAAAGGATCTTATATATGCACTTTCCCATAAACAGGATAATACAGACCATGGCCTTTGTTAAACCAGTTATTGAGCCATTGGTTGGTGCAAGTGGAAACACCTTCCCATTGAGCCTTGCGGAGCACTCACTCTGGGTTGGAGTCTGTACCGATATTAAAATGTCAATGCCTCAACTGAGAGATTCGATCTCAGTGCCTACCAGCCTTAAGTCCGACATGTTGACCACTCGGCCTTGATCTTGACAGTGTGTTTCAGCTACTCGACAAGCACACGGTGACACCTTGTGTGCATGGTGGATCAATCCCAAGATGGTCAACAGCCCATCATAACTGTTGTGTGTTTTCTTATAAACGCTGCTGGCAAGCATACGGGTCAATATCTCAGCGAACGTGTGTGGCTGTTGTCCATGACGTGTCTGCAAACACACCGGTGACGGCGTGTCCTACGCGGCTAAACGCTCGTCTATCAAGCTGTCAGTGCATTCTGAATGATGACCCGGAGATCGTAGGAGCTTGTTTTTGCTCATCACATGATGATTGCTTATCACAGTTACTCCCCTGAGATAGTGCAAAGAAATCTATTAGCCGGATCATGGCCATACAGAGTTACCCACGATGTTTGATCAACAGACTCAATATCTCACAACGAGAAAGCGTTGCCGATATCGCTTAATGAAGGGTGTTTGATGGTCAATAAACTGAAACAAATGGATCTTCATCAGATCTGCTTCTGGACTCAGAGTATATTTTTACTAATATTACCAGACACGATAGGCGTCATAAACACCAACTACCTCACTTGTGTGGTCACTTTGAACTGAGGTTTATAGAATACTACAGAAAGTAAATGACACAGAAGGAATGAAAAGGAAAAAAACTGACGGAGAATACATAACAATGAATTTGCAAGACTGCTGTTACAAATCATCAAAAGAAAACTTGAAAAAAAGGTATTGCTACAAATAAAACGTATGCTCTGCAGAATGAAAGTTAAATGTCAAATGCCACCGTGATGTGACTGTACGGGGAAGAATTGAAACAGAACAATAAATTATTCAATAGGTATTTTGCTGTCAATAAAATAATGATATTCTTTAAGAACACGTAATTATTATAGTATACAATTTGTCTATTAAACTGATTTGTGCAGAACTAGGTTATGGTCATGATAACAGTTATATATAACTTCTCAATGACATAGCACATTGTATCATGATTCCCTAAATTATCTATATTCTCCTATGTTTTGACATAGCATTTTGCATCGTTATTCCCTAAATTATCTATGGTATCCATGTTGTTTTACTCATTAATGCAAGATACGCTTAACTTTTAAAAATGTTTGTCATCACCACTATCACCAATATATCCGTGGATTCAAATATTTTGTTTTATTTTAGATTTTAATTTGTAATTCTGTGATTGTTGAGGTTCATCGACGTGGTTGACCAAAACAGTTTGTTTTATTTAGAGCACATTGATGTTTATTTTATCAGCGGCTCTTGGACCTCATTCATAATAGTTGACCGCTGACTTGTTGTTTTTTTCAAAAGATTTTATTTTATGTTGTGTAAGCGTCCCGGGTAGGGTGTCCGACATATTCGGAAATCGTGTCCAGGAGGGGCGTGCTTGAACTCTTTTTGGGATGTAAGCACGTAAAATTTTCCATTCTATTCTTGTGTACTTTTATGATTTTAATCTCATTGGGATGTGCATGTCAGACGACATTTAAGGATTTAACGAGATTACCATTTATAGGAAAACGTACTGACCACTACTGGTCTCTAGAGAAACATACAGATAAGTATATACATTGACCTAAGACTTTAATCCTGCATCATTGAGTAGATCACAGAAACACTGACAGCCAGTTAGTGAAGAACAGAATCTCTGATGTTGTAGTCGATACTGTCTTTAAATATCGATTAAAAGTAAAGCCTCTTTGTAAATAACTTCTTCAAATACGATTGTATATAATATCAACATTTCATTACAGACCATTGGTCGTAAAATTAAATAAACTGAAAATAAATTTAAATACTACTATTACTACTACTACTAGCTTAATTATAACTACTACTACAACTACTATTACTACAGTCAAACCTGCTAAAGCGGCCACCTGTAATAAGCAGCCACCTGTCTTCAAATGTCATCTTTATGTTCTCCCAAATCAGATAATTTAGTAAAATATAACCTGTATTAAACAGTCATCTCTATTAAAAGACCACTTTTTGTTACTCTTGAGTGGCTGCTTAAGACAGGTTTGACTAATACAACGACTACTACTACTACTACAACTAATGAAAGAACCACTAATACAACAACCACTACTAATGCTACTAATAATAACAAAAAATTAAATAACAAAGTTACTTTTACAAGATAGCCAAATCCTAAAATAGTGTCTATTCGTGCGATTTTACCATGTACTAGTAGGTGACAATGTGTGTATATATTTAACTTTCTTAAATCTAATTAATGCTCAAACACGTCCGTCGTGGGCTGATTCTCTGGGATTGCATCGTCTTTGTTCTTCCCTATCTATATGTATGTCTTTACAAGACTCTTCCCCAGCGTCCTGTCTTCTGGTTCAGGAACTACGTAAATCGATTAACTTCAGTTCGTGGCCCGAATAGCGGTCTGCCCGATTGGAAATTAAATGTTGAAACGATCCGGTTTTGTTTAGCCTTATTGCTCGATACTAGAGCAGTGTTTATTTAATTATTGCAGGACATTCTTGCCCTAGTTAATAATATTTACAGCGTCAATCCTCGCGTACTGGTGCATAATTTGTGCTCATATTGTGTTATTATAACGGCCACTCGTTCATGGTCATCTTCTTTAAAACAGTCATTCGGGTCCACATGAAAATATAATGAACTGTCTAAACCGGAATCCGTTAAAAACCGGAAAAATTATTTGGTCCCAATTCGTCCATTTAGTGTAAATCTAACCTTTGAAAACCGGAAACCTCCGAAAACAGCAAACCTAAGAAAGAGGACGTTTTACTTCGTCCCATGGGGGTCCGGTTTAGACGGGTTTATTTTATACAGTAAAGGAAGCAAGCTACGTTTGTTCAAATTATTTCCGAGTGAATGTTTGTCAATATTAGTCAATGTTTGTGTTCGTAACATCCAGATCAGTTATTGACGCGTATTTATGTGGTTTATGAATACAACCAGGAGACAAGTTATGGAATGAATGGAGCTAATGAATTCATGTTGGTCTTTCCTTGCATTCATTCTTCTAAACAAGTTCCTTGTCATGCAATATGAGTTAGAAAAATATCACTACTTTAAATACGAATTGAACCAAGGAAAGCGTACCGCTGTAAGCCAAATACAAGAAAGCATGGATTCAATGAAAAAAGTTACAATTGCTGAAGGCGACACTTTGTAAATTACATGCGCTTTTAGCTGGCATAATCTAATTTAATATGAAACTATTTTGAAACCGGGTTACATTCTATATTTTGAAGTGTTTTGATAGTCTAATTATTCAAAACAGAATATAATTTCCATATCAAATTAATCAGCGTACATAGTTATATAATATTTTAGTGCGGATTCATGAAGAATGTGGAAAAGTGCATATAAAAGATCACTTGATGCTTATCGAAAAGAGTAGCCTATGTGGTGGCAGCGGGTTTTCTTCTAAAAAGTGTGTCAAAATGACCATATAAATGACGTCCAATAACCGATGATAAGATAAAACATCAATGTGTTCCAGTGGCGTCGTTAAAGGTATTAGAACCGTATTTATATGTATTAACTGATGCGTCAAAATACATAAAAAATATTTGTTGGCTACATCAGTTATTCACTTACCGATCTGTAAATTTGCGTGGTCAAACTCCACCACATAAGTTTGATAATCGATAAACAAAAACTTGTGCATGCCAGATAAATGTACATTTCCGCTAACCGGTGTTACGATCAGATTGTGTAGCATGCTTATTTTGTACATGCCATAAG
>JAUTWP010166117.1:0-10699 GCA_033042655.1 Cyathermia naticoides
TTATTATGTTGTTAAGCCGATGATTGACAATCAATGAAGAATGTCCATAATTTTAATTTAAAAGTCATACGGTAGGCTTACCGATGGGAATGGGATGCAATTTAAGGCAACAGAACAATCAATTTTGTTGTCTATTGCTAATAAAAATTTTTTATAAAGAGTGTTTTGACCCGAATTTGTTGTTTTTCTCTTTATTTAATTCAACAAGGAATCGGGTCGGTAATCGGAATCGGGTCGGTAATCGGTTTTTTATTGTTTTTTGGGTGGGGGGCTGCCCCCCTTTAATTTTCGGCAAGCGAGAACACTGTAATCTCTCTTAATAAATTGTTTTATCCAGTTTAAATTTATTATGAATAATGTTAACATGAAAAAAGGATATAAAGTTTAAAAAAACACCAGAAAATGATAAATGAACATAGTGCCTACTTTTAAAACCTGAAGAGCTCTGGATAATTTTTTTTGTCTCTTTTTCGTCTTTTTGCCAACTCTGTGACCAAGCTGCAACTCTTTGGCTGTTTTCTGTTTTTTCTGAAATCATGGAAAATTACAGTCATGAACAAAATGTCAAAAGAGGCCTGTAATTTCATTATCTAACTAGGAGTAGTTAATATCTATTGTATTGCAGTATAGTTCAAAACAAAAACAAATTTGAAAAATGTGGCACTTTTCTAGCTATTTTACCAATCTGAAATAACTATACAATCACATGGTGATTATCATTAGTAGACCAACCATACTCAACACTAGAAGAGTTAGTATTATATGAAACAAAACACAATGTACAAACGATTTTATTTCACCCATAATGGAAGAAGAATTAGATTTCCTAAAAGTAAAATCAGTCTTTCCTGCAGAAATATTTTTTTTAGAGTAGGCTCTGTTTTAATTTTTTATTTTATGTGACACCAGTAAGATATACTGCATCCTTAAAGATAATTTGATAATTGAGACTGTTTTATTGATATACTAGTATGTCTTTGACATGGAGACTCACAAAAACATTTAAACAATTTTGTTAACATTATTAAAAAAAATCTGAAATTTTAAGGTACACAATTTTAACCCTTTTATCCTCTGGAGAAATCCCTGGTAATAAAGAACACCCAGAGTTTTAGCTTGTGTCAAGAATTACCACACTGATAAGAACCTACTAACAGTTCATTTATTGGATTTTAAAATATGAGGTGGATAGATAAACAATCAGTAAAGGTAGATAATCTCAGATTTTTATTCAGAGCTTGGTCAAATCAAATGTAGAATGGACCAAAAAAGACATTGAGAATGACATTACTAGTGCATATTCATTAGTTTTCATCTTTGTGCATCTAATAACAAGTAATATAATATATTATCTACAACTAGACTTGTTTAATATCAACTTTCTGTGTTTACCTCATCATCACTGTCACTGTCGTCGTCATCTTTATCCTGAGTATCTTTTCCCAAAAAGAACTTTACAGCTGCAACAACAATCTGAAGTAGAAGAAATAATTTAAAGACAGTTAAAAAAGAGGGAAGCTTGTTTGTGACAACACTAAGCACATAGATGATACCAGAAATTGATTAGTTGATTAATTGTCAATCATTTGAAATAAGTATTAATTTTTAAATGTTTTTTTTTAATTTTCATGTTCTCCATGTGACAGCTCATTTTGTTAAAAGTTGAATCTTTATCATTATCACTTTGATGCTAAAATCTCAACTTATAGGTGAGTATGTACGGTAATATACAGATACGGACAATGGCACATGATAAAAAAGGTTAGTGACATAAATCCTACTTGGTAATGACGGAGATCAAGATCAACTTTGTAAGACTTACCCTTGCATTTTAATATTGCCAAAGAAAAATATAGCTTGAAAGGGATTGCATGATAATAAAAAAATCAGGTTACTAAGTTTATTTTGGTTGGTTTGATAATGGCTGTAACAGGCTCACTAAAGCTCGCCAATTACTCAATTAACTAAACCTTGCAAACTAAACATGATATCAAAACACAGTAACCTGATATTCTATATTACTCACTGTAAAAAGCTTTTGCTAAATAAAATTAAAACATAAGTAATAGATACCTTGGTAACTTTGGAAAAGCAAGCTGTTGTTATGACGTTGACAGTTTTTGCATCATTCCACACGTTTCTTCTGTACAGCTCAATCATCACATCCTGGAAATACAATACCCACAATACACTAGAATACAATACCAGTTAATATGACACACATAACAGAATACAATAAGAGTTAAAGGGATAGTCAAGTAAGGCGTTTAGGCTTTTATACATATTCAACAATATTTAATAAATGTAGTTTATTAACATGAAGCAGTATATTGGTTTATTTAAATAAATTAACAGTCAAAATGTGACTCTTTTCTTTTACAATTCTCAACTAAATCAGTGTATTGTACTTTATTTGCTTTATTTGCTCATTTCAGGCACATTATTTTCAGATGGCAGAATGGAAGGAATAAAAATAGTATGAGGAACAAGGGTTTCCTGGAGAACTTTTTTTTATAGGGTAGGCTCTATTTAATGTTTTAATTGTATGTGATACTAGTGGGAGATACTGCATAGTTAATGATAATTTAATGATTATATGTTGATATGTCACTGACACCAAGTCATTGAGGAAAACGTAAACAACTTTAAAACAATAATAAAAAATAATAACAATCTTAAATTTTATGGTACACAATTTTACCCATTTTACGCTCTGGAAAAATTCCCGTGAACGTTGTGTGAATTTAAATAGTGAAATAAACTAGTCTCACCAGTGACATCTTGGCAGCCACAGCATTGCTGTCTCGTAGCATCGTGTACATGAAGTTCTGCAATGTCTACAAATCAAAGTATGTAAAAATAATTTAAAAAGTAAAGATCTTAGGGAGTGGATATTTTTATTTTTGTCTAGTTTATGTTATATACCTAAGACCAGGAGTAGCTGTAATGGTTCATTAAACATGGCAGGAAAACATAAGAGAAATTTAACTAAAATAAATAAATATTCAAAAGTGTTTATATTTATTTCATTAATTAAATGTTAAGTACCAGGAAATGATGGAAGACAAGAGAAAACACAACATAGTTATTATTTGACCTACACCATCAAGCCAATGCCACATAACAATGAGCAAATAACTCTTTCAACAGCAAAATAAGAGATATTTTAAGGAAAATAATCTTGTATTTTAAAGTATATTTAAAAACTGGAAAATGCATCTAGAGATAGATCTTGACTAATGTTAGAATGTGTTTAACTAATATTTGAATTTTAAATATCCAGTAATAAATATCCACAGTATCATGCACCCATGTGCACCTTTCCATCTCTCTATAATTAGATATGTAATCATCAGGAGTAAAACTTCTGTGTATACAAACCGTAAAAAAACTTACTGTATTTAGTTTGATGTTTTTATGCTTTGAATTAACTTTCTTTATGTCCATGACAATGTAGTTGTAAAGAGTTTTCCGCAGAACCTTGTCTTGACAGCGGAACAGCTCGAAGAACAACTCGAGAACCGTGGTGGCCGGCACGAGACTTTTGTTTCTCAGCAAGATCAGAGCTTTCACAAGAGTCTGGAAATAAAACATGCTTAACAGATAACCATCACTACCAACAGTTTCTCTAGATCAGTCACACTACCATGTCAAAATAAAGTTTGTTTTATGATATCTAACAATCAAGGAAAATTTTGTTAAGCATTGCTTTTTGAATTGCTATACAAGTTTCCTAGATTGTTACTGTTAGAAATATTTTAAAATACTATACACAATTGATCATTTTTGTTAATCAAAATTTCTGAAACAAAATGTTCCCGGCCAATGCCATTAGAGCACATTGATAGTTTTTTTTATCATCGGCTGTTACGTCATCAAACATTACATATGGTCATACTAACAATTTTTAAAGGAAACCTGCAGCAATCACATAAGCTACTATTTTTGATAAGCAGCAAGGTCTTTTATATGCACTTTCCCAGTCAAGAAAAAACATGCCAAAGCCTTTATGGATCAATTGTGGACCACTGTGTGGGATGAAAAATAGCACAAACTGTATTATGTATATGGATCCATTGATGATTGATCTGATGACTACTAATTTGCAGATCAAATAATATTAATATTTATTTTTAATTCTTTCTATAGATATTGGACTGATGAAATGGAGGTAATTAATGTAAAATGTGACCGAGTGAAAATGAAAACATCAGACAGACATACCAGCCTCATTGTTGGATCCAGCACGGTGGAATGTCTCTGTAGCAATTCTTTAAGCTGCTGTGGAAACTCCGAGAGATCATCAGAGTAACACTTAGAAATCTGAAAGAATATAAATAAAAACCGTACAAATTGCAACAGTACCAATACAAACAACAAAGCAAACATAACACAGTGTTAAAATATTAAAATAAAATTAAAATAAATCAAATTCTCAATATAAATTTTCAGCCACTTGGCCTTCTTCCAAGAAATGTTTGATTTATTTAAATAAATATACTTCTTTTAGGAAGATTGATGTTTTTTTTATTAAAATAAAATAGTTAAAATTAAACTACTCATTTGATACAACACTGTTAGTTTTATAATATCACAATAAAAATAGTTTTTGTTTATTTAGATTTATAATATAATTGCCTAAACCATTACATCCATCTGTAATAGCATACAACTATCATTACTGTAGCCTCATTCGCCTATGTCAAAATTTGACGATTTTGGCAGTAAACACAAATTGAAAAAATACAACAGGATATCCCATTGAATAGTAAGAAGGGAGCTTTTTTGGCTGTCGGATGGGGTTAAACATAATGAATCAAGTAATTTAGAAAACCCTAAGTTTGCTTGATGTAGTTATTATTTATAGTTACACTATGTGAGAAATAAAAGTGTAACTTCTAACCTGTGCAAGAAATGTGATGAGCTCATCAAGAATCTGTGAGTATTGTGATGGTTTAAGTTGAAATATCTGAAGATTCGATTCATAATGGCGAAACTGTTGCAAGAACTGAAAATAAAACAAAACAGTTATCAAAATATCATTATCAGACTGTCATTATTATGTACGTAACTACAACTACACACGTGAATTGACCATGATCATTTATTTTCCATCTGTTTACACTCTTCCGGTGGTTAAACATGTTAAAGCAAATGAGCACACCATCTACTTCATATATCGAGGGTATCGTGCAATCACCATTGGTCTTAAATACGAACTGCAATTAAAGTGCCAAGGACACATTTTTTAAAAATAATTTTTATTCATTTTTTATTTTTATTATTTTACACTTACACTTACAGGAACAAAACACTCGTCATAGCAGAAATACATTGTTATATTCAACTCTGGAGGTGAAGAAATTTGGTAATATGGAAAATTAAAGTTGTTGAAGAACCAATGTTTTGTCTACCATTATTAATATTAGTGTTAAATAACAATTAAAGGCACAAGCTTCATAGGTTTTACCTACTTCATATTACTGAACAATGTAAACAACAGTGTAGTTAAATATATTCGATAGTCGGTATGAGCACACGCAGTAGCGTTTGTTTGTTATGGGGACAGAATTTGATAGGACGAGGATACTGCGATAGGTGATAGTAATGTTTAAAATTCATATATCATCCGATCATTAGTTTTCAAACAGGCGTTTTGTTCAGGATTTCTCGTGATATAAATATATCTAAAGGGTTGCAAATTGACAGCCAGTCTATTTTTGATAGCCATACAAAAATTCTTAGAGTAAAATTCACGTGCGTACGTATGACATTATATTTTGTAATCTTATGTTGTTTTGTCTTGCGTCAAATTGTGACACTTTTTGTAATGAATGTGCCATCATTAGAAAGTCAACAAAAACACTCAAACAAAAATGTCACTGTCAGTGAGTACTCACGAGAAAGCAACGTCTGCTATATTTACTAATTATACTAGCGGTCTACAATACCTAAGGGAGGTAACTACTGTCAATTGTTTTTTTTATATGGAATTTCCGTTCTGGGTGTTCGAGAACTAATGTTGCTACATTTGGCTACCGGAAGTTGACAAGATTTATAATCACTTATAAGTTATTATTATAATGATGGTCATACGATGATACGTGTTACCGAGAACGTTCTTTTCGTAAGGAACTGTTTTTATTTCATGGATTAAATACTCAGTTTACAGTTAATTAAAACAATTTGAAGTTTCAATTTGTATATTTCACGAAATCTGCTATCTACTCTAGTCCATAATCATAATGATAGTCTTACTCTTAGTGACGTTAGTCTACGGAGACTACGCTCATCCGTTCGAAAACTAGTAATCGGATAATATTTCGTAATTTTCAATAATGTATGTTATACCTCATCTCTGTAAGATCCAGCATCTCTTTTGATAAGATTTTGTAGTTGTGGAAGATTAGTTGGAAGCTTATTTCTATTTCTATCTGTCATCTTAAATTTTAGCTTCCAAATACACGTGCACAAACCCGGAAGTTGGTTACCGGAAGTTTTTCTTAAAGAATAAAGTTAACAAGATTTAGTTTCGAATAACAATAAAATATTAATTATTAAAAAATATTATCATTTTATTACGTTTAAAATTAATACAATGCAATAATAACAACAAATGTTTATTTATATATGCTTACATGTATGAGATGTTATGTGAAGTGTATTAATCAACGTGAAGTACAGTTACCTTAGTACCTATCATCTTTATTATGCACAGTTGGCCGAACCATTAATTTTACTATAAATTATTAATTTTCAAAATCTGTGATATATAGAACATTTTTATACTGACATTATGCCTACTACGTGTTTATACACCATATGGAATTTGTTTTTATCATTTTACTATCCACACTGAAATACTACAAAGTGTATAAAACGTCTTGGTATTATTAATATTGCATTCTTAGTCTCACAGTGGTGAATATACAGTGGACTGTCTAAACCAGCATCTGTCTAATCCGGATTTTTGTGTAAACCAGCCTAATTTTAGTCCCGTCCATGCAGCTACTTAACACTGTATGCTATCTGTCTAAACCGGAACTCCGTCTAAACCAGCATATTTTGTTGGTCCCAAATGGATCTGGTTTAGACAGTCCACTATATATATATATATATATAAATTATGTACTGAAATTGTTTATACTAACAGTTCGACTGTACAAATTTAATGTACTAGTAGGTATATTTGCGGTACTTGTACTGAATTGGTGGACAAACATGGCTGCGCCCTTGTTTCCATCTTTGGTTCCTAGAGAAATTGACCAACTTTGGTTCACTGTTGACAGACCAATTGATGATGAAAATGAACTATCAAAACTTGAAGAAGAATATCAAACATGGGTATTTGAAAAAATAATAAAATATTTTAATGATAAACATTCATGAATTTGTATTTGTCGGTTCTCTTACATTTTATCTAATAATTCTGAGCACCAGCTTTTATTGGTTTTAAAGGGATAGTCAAGTAATGCTTTTATACTTATTCAACAATATTTAATAAACATGAAGCAGTATACGCTTATCGTTTTTACAAAGCCCCACCATTTTCCTTCCAAAGGACGGCATGCCTATGGCTATGGTGTCACGTCACGTGATATTTTGAATTCCTTTGCGTGTCACAAGTGGGGTTGCATAACAGGAGGTATTGGCATTCGCAGTAAATAGAATCTAGTCCAAATTGGTTCTAGACTAAAGCTTGACACTTTCATTTAATCAGCCCAGGGAGTATGTTGCAGTGTTACGCTAGTGAGTAGTGTTTTGTAACAATTCTCGAAATGGTAAACCTGAAATAAGCCTACATAAATTTCCGTTAACTAAGAAAGAGTTACTAAATCTCACGTGTTGCGTTCCGAACATTTGACCCTTCACTTCCTCTCTGCCGATGTAAACACTGACCACCAGTTCGGACTGATAGTGATACAGATCCAAAATCTGCCCTGGTTCAACAACGGTTTCATCAATAAAGTTTTCACTACTCCCAGAAGAAAATATTGCATCAGAATACAAATGCTGTTTGATATTATGCATTCAATCATGTAATACGGTACAGTAACAAAGCCCTTTTTCTGTGTCATGTCCGGTGCTAGAATCCAAGGGGACAACTTTAATGACACAAAATGGCCGCTTCTAGCAAGTGGGAATTATTGTGGTTTTTAATTAATTAGTAGAATAATCAGTTTTTGTAAATTAAACAGTCTGTATGTGTTTTTAGCATAGATATTCATTTTTCAACTAAAAAACATTATTTTTTGACGTTTGGGCTATTTTCCATTCATCAAAGGTTGTGATATATGTGCTGTCCTGTCTGTGGGGAAAGTGCATGCAAAAGACCTCTTGTTGCTTATGATATCAACCCTTGTTCTCTAAAGGCATGTGTCAAAATTACCATGTTTCATAACCAATGGCCGATTATAAGATCAAAATCAGTGTGCTCTAGTGGCATTGATAAATAAAACACTTTACTTTTTTTTATTGACCCATGAATTTCTGACCAGTAATACTAATATATTTATTTTCAATTATATCGAGAACAAGGATGTATTATAATAATTATTAATTTCTATATTGTTTTGTATTTTTCAGCAATGCAGTATCGCTAACAAAGACAACAGTATTATTCCTATTGGAAAGACTTCAGAGGTAACAATACTAATTCATAAATACACAAACGTCCGTCATTAGATCAATTCTTAGTGGAGCCATCTGCAGTTTGGGCTATTTTCTGGTCCAAGAATCCAACCACTGGTCTATAATTGGTTCATCAATTGCCATGGTGTGCTGTCCTGTCTGCTGAAAAATGCATAAAAAGAACCCTTGCTGCTTATTGAAGATATGTGTCATATACTGTGGGGTATCATTGAACAACCATTCTTCTTTTTTTTTTTTTCTTTTCTTTCTATTTCTCTTTTTTCTATTTCTTTCTTTGAATAAACAAAAGTGATTTCAATTGCCAATGATACAACATTTAAATACCATGGTACTACTATTGCCATACTCACAGCATATCTAAACAATAATAAAAATAAAAATTCTAGCAGCATTTTAAAAGAATTGTAATTCATCCGTTTAAATTCAGCATTTAGATGAAGAAGATGAAGAGGAGGAGGACGAGGAGGGTGATGATGATGATGAAAGTGATACAAATGATGACACAGACATGATGGATGATCGGGACTCTGCAGATGATGCCAGTACATGTAGGTTTTAGTCAAATAAGTAGTGACAATTTCTTTAAGGTTACAGAAACATGATTTTCCCTCTACTTTGAAAACAATTCCAGAATGTCTGAAATTAATCATTTTTGATCGTGATCTGAAAATAAAAGTTCTATTTTGAAGAGATAATGGTGCTACAGTGCTTGTGCTAAAGTGCTTACCAGACATTAAAGCACTTACATTTAGAAAGCTGTATTCTTAATGAAGTTTTTTGAGTTTTATGATTTTCAGAGGTTAGATTTACACTAAATGGACTTATTGGGACAGAATTGTTTGTCCGGTTTTGACAGGATTCCAGTTTAATGGGGTTCGGTTTGGACAAGAGTCCATTGTACTATAATCTTAAGACGAGCTACACATGTACTTATTTTCTATTTCAGACTGAAATCGATCAAGTGAAGAAGATGGAAAAAGAAACCAGTGCCAGATTGAAATAAGGGTTTTTGGTCCACAATATAGTTTATAAAAGGATCTAATTTAAAACCTTTTGACCAAAGTGCTGTATCAGAATGACTTATGGAAGACGCATATATTCAAGACATCACTAAATGTTTGCCTTAAAATATTGGTCTGGTTCATCTTGAATAATCACCGGCTGAAATCTGAATTTGATTTATCTTTTCAAGATAATCATGATGCTCCTGCTACCATCTCGAAACACTTGTATGATTCCTAAAATGCATTTATACAAGTACATATAACTGTAACAAGTGATCAGTTCAAATATCGTTTCCAACAGATAACAGCTTCAAGAGAAGAACATGTGCTGCTTGCTACATGCACCTAGATGTTGCTTTGAAATACAGGAAACTTGTTGGTTTTACAAACTCAGAACAAATGCAACCAAGGATTGTTTTATCATTGTTGAAAGGTCAATCATTATAAAATAAAATTGTTAGTATGATATATTTTTGTTTGTTTTATTTAACGACTAATAGAGCACATTGATTTTTATCTTATCATCGGCTATTAGACCTTAAACATGGTAATTTTGACATATTTTTTCAGAGGAAAACCACTGCTTCCACAAATGCTACTCTTTTTGACAAGCAGTACTTTCCCATAGGTGGAATAGCACATGCCACAGCCTTTGAAGTTTGATGAATCAGTTGTGGGGCACTGTTTGGAACAGAAAATAGCCCAAACTGCAGATGGGCCCACTGAGAAGGATTAATCCAATGACTGACCGCTTCAGAGGAAGATGTGCTACAGATTGAGCTATATCCCCTCCTGATAATATGCAAGACTGAATCAAAGTATAGTATGTGACAGAACAGGCCCGTAGGAGCCGGGGGGGGGCTATAGCCCCCCACACTTAACGGCAGTGGAAATTGAATAATGTTTAAAACGTTGTAGGCCTAGATTGCATTTCAGATCCTTGGCAACCAACGATGTTTTAACCCATACAGCATCATAGGCCCCGCTACCTGATTGCATGGTAAATACCCACGATTATTGTCCCAGAGGGTTGGCTACATTAA
>JAUTWP010166128.1:0-10699 GCA_033042655.1 Cyathermia naticoides
TATTTCACTAGTGAAAATATTTATATTTATTGAATGGCTTTATTCCACTCCCAAAGTCTATGTTATGTAATAATATAACTTAATTTGATAAACTTATCTTTCGGAGTTATACATTAACAAAGTACATACGTATTTAAGTAACATAATGATAATTGTAACAGGTACTAAATCAGATTTACCTGAATTATGCCGTTTTCTTTCTTCAAGTATTGCCTTCTTCTATAGTATCATTCAATGTAAGGTATGAGCGTTCTATTTGTAATTCAGTATGCAGATTAAAGTATTTTTGGAAACATTAGCATGATTAATACATATTTATGATCATGTCATATTTGTTGTACTTCAATGTATATAGTTTTAATGTATACTGGATAACATTAGGAACGCACAGCTTCGCCAGTACAGAAGCATGGGAGCACGAAATCGACCTTCCATTGTGAACGACCCCTGGCATAATTATGTCAGAGGCTGCTCTCAATGAGAGCGTGCTTGAACATATATCTGATGGAAGCACGTAAATTAATTTATATCTATCCTACACTAGTAGGAAACGTGAATTTTAAACAAATAATGATTAAATCAGTAAATGAACTTTCGGCTGTTGTATCTATTCCTTTCTGTAGATCCACAGAATTATCTTCCTATGTGGTCGCAAGTAGGGTTTCTTCCTGCAGATAACGTATCAGAAATACTGTGTATCTGATACCTAATAGATGATCATGATTATTAATGATTGATGTCCCCGGACATATATAAACAAACATTCCTTACTTTACATTGTATACCTTTTGTTCTATATATACACAAAAACGCAATCTTGGGAATATGGCGCCCTTCCGGTTCCCTTGCATACAGCACCGATACTAATTTTTAATCCATAATTTTATTTTCCTATAATATTGCTGCTACGATAACTCATATATACGAATTAAAGATTCAATTCCACCACCTTCTGTCCTGGGTAGGGTGTCCCGAATTGTCGGACATCGTGGTCACGAGGGGCGTGCTTGAGCATTTATTTAGTGATGTTAGCACGTTAAACCTTTTTCCAGTCCAGTTCAATTCCACCAGAAAGTTAAACTGCTACTAAAACCTATCCTTAATGATAGCAACGGTTGATTAAACTCGGCTTTGTGTTTACGACGAATTAACGTTAAAAAAAAGCAGTCGTGGGCACACAGTTCTCATCCGTCTGTCCAACACATCTGAGAGGAAACCCGCTGCCGACACACTAGTATGTGTCTACTGTTATTGATAAAGAACAAACGATCGTATAATAATTATATGCACTCTCTAATAGATGGAATAACACAAACTATGGTTTGTTAAACCAGTTAAGAACCACATGTCAGTGTAAACACTGTACTCGTTCACACTGAATCTAGCGGAACACACACTGAGATGGAGATCTCAATATCGGCTCCATCCCAGGGTGAATGCTCCGCAAGTCTTAATGGGAACGTGTAACCACTTACACCGACAAGTAGCTCCATAACTTGTTTAATAAAGTCCATGGTTTGTGCTATCCTGTATGTGGGGAAAGTGTTGCTTATCGGAAAGAGTAGTCACACTAGTGTGACGGTAACTGGTGTCCTCTCTTCTGCTAACGTTAATATCTGTCCTGAACAGACACCTCAGGAAGCTGAGTTGTGTGCCCATGACAGTGTGTTGGAACCTTAATTGGATTAAGTAAAGGACGAACATAATTGTAATCAACCGACCAGCCGATAACGTAACCACTGTACTATCTAGCCATGTGTGTTCCTTATAACGTTGGGTATAATAGTATTGCCAAAGAGTGCAAACTTATCAGATTGATTGGTGGGTGGTTGTTTTGTTGACATGAGGAAGGCGTGGAGAGAAGCACGTCAACATCTACATGGTTTTTCTGTCTGGTACCAGGATCATCGAGATCGCTGAAATGTATATGCAAACGAGTTGCTCTATTCTGTAATGAACTACTATTATCAAATTGTCAACGTAGCAAATTTAAAATGATTTATGGCGGTTTCAACATTGTTTTTGTCAGAAAGCACTTTGATAAGAAATGTATATACGCATCAAAAACAACAATTGCTCGCAGGACTAGTTCTGGCCTAAACCCTAAAGTGAAAAAAAATGTTTAAATTTTGTTTAACATTTCTGGTAAACAACATCAAATCCCAACACAATAGTCATGTTTATATTACAAAAGAAACGTATATATTTATGTACCAATTAATGTCCGCTTTTTCCAATAAATTTTCAAACACGCCTGCCATTGGGACAAACTATAACGTCAAGTGATTGTCATCCCTGAAGTAGAGTCTTTTCCAAGGTGAGGGTAAAAGTAACTCCTCAGTATCAAAATTATAGAACCGCGCACACAACACATCGCCATGCTTAGAGGGTCTTACCAAGGACAGTTCACATGATTTTAATTATCTATTACTGGTATTGTTATTATTAAGTTAAAATAAGTCAGGTTTTTAAAATAAATTTTTGAAACACAAATTGTGTTCAAATTGTCAGTCACAGTTAAACAATCTACAGGCATACTTTAAAAATATACGCACGCTATTACCTTTTTTGAAATTTTAACTATAATTACATGTACTTTCTTTGATAACATTTATAATATATATATATAATATATATACGTATATCTACGTATATATAATATATCTATTATAGCTATATATGATATATTTATATGTATGTGAGGATACACTTTAATTTTCAACACATTTTGATGAACTGCTCTTTATGCACTGATGATACTGTCACTAAGTGTCATGCATTACCACTGTGAGGAATCTGAAGACATTAACAGCCAGTAATGTGTGCTAGTATGAGCCCAAACATACCAAAGACATTTGTTACAAATGATTTGTAACTCAGTGTTGGAGTAGGAAGATGAAAAATGTCCATACGGTGAAAATATGTTTTGAATGCTAGCTATGTTCTCTTTGAAAGTATAAACAATGAAATTAAATATCTAACAAATTCCACCTAGCATTTTGACCGTACATTTATTATGTACTAGACACATTGATATATCTTCAAATCCCCCAAAGCCCAAAGCTAATGGGTGGAGACAGAAAACGCCAATACACCCTGCTTATTCTGCTATTAAACAAGCAATCAAGACATTCACGACGCATGAATGGCTTCTTGACCTACCTTCATTGACCTATCTTCATTGACCAGGCTACACGTCATGCTACACAGGTCACCAGGTATCTGCGTCACAGAAAATCAAATGCAAAGTTTGTTTTATTTAACGACGTCACTAGAGCACATTGATTGATTTTTAATAATTCGATATTGGAAAAAATGTAAAGTTTGTTTTATTTAACGTCACTAGAGCATATTGATTGCTTTTTAAACATCGGATATTGGAAAAAAGTAGTTTGTTTTATTTAACGACGTCACGAGAGCACATTGATTGCTTTTTAAACATCGGATATTAGACACAAATAAAGTTTGTTTTATTTAACGACACCACTGGAACACCTTGATTGCTTTTTAATCATCGGCTATTGGATATCAAACACACTACGGTTATTATGACAGTTTTTTTAGATCAAACCTGTTGCTGCCACATAGGCACCAAGGGATCTGTTATATGTATTTCCCTACAGACAGGAGAGCACATACCACGGTCTTTGCTTAAAATACAAATATATAATGGTAGAAGTAATATGTCACTTTGGCATAGCAATATTTGGTACACCAGGAGATGTTATTGTTAATATATAATAATATAATTTAAAACCTTTTATAATAGAAATACGTTTTCTTTGAACTGGAGAATATTTGTTGTTATTTTATTCAATTTTGTTTTCTTAAGGTATGCTTTAAGTGATTCTAAAAAGATACAATTAAATCGTAGATATTAGTAAATTCTCTTAATGTATAACATTCACCAAACATTAAAATATCGCATATCTGAGATATACCTTTTTCAAGCCATTTATTTATCAAAAATGTTTTTGTATTACAGTTGTAAAATATTGGTTATAATACAAACTCTTTAAAGCACGTTACTGTAATTGTTTTTGAAAAGTCCCCAAATGCGCCAATTTCCAAAACCAATTATTTAATGGTTTTATAGCATTTGTACACGAAATAGTTACCAAATAAAGCAGTATTACGAAGTTGGGGAAAACATCCAAATAGCATAGGTTTTCATGTTTAGGTTTTAATTTATAAGTTTCGTAACCATGTAATCTTTAGGAATTTAACAAAATTAAATATGCCTGTCATACCAATATATAACCCTTCTTTAACAGGTTTAAAGAGATTTATTCTATATGGATTTGATTCCATACACAAGTAGATAATTGAGCTTAGTATAGCAATTATACCAAATGGAATTAAAATCCTTGTCATCAATTTATTTATGATCAGTTTAATTTCAAGCAGTTTTGAATTATAATTAGGTTTATTTATTTCAGTAAGGTCTGTGCTGAAGATAATTCCAAGAGCTTTGAAAGTAGGATTCCATTTCAAATTAAGGTTTTAAACATATTTTATATTCAAAGTGTCTATTGTTTCTTCAACAAATATTCTGCTGTCATCAAGTATGAAATCTGTATCACCAGCGTACTGTGAAATAAGGTATTCTACTGTTTATTGAAATGCCTTTAATATTTTTATTTTTACGTATGAGTCCTGCAAGAATGTCTACACAAAGGAACAATATATATGACGATAGTGGGTATCCTTGCCTATATAAACAGATGAAGTTATATTTCCCTTAACAATAACACTTGATTTAATATTTTTTGTATAGAAGACTGAAATCCAAATGTTTAATAAAAATTATGTTCATCAAACCCCCCAAAATCAAGAGTATTTTGTATTTATAAATGACCATGAAATAGAGTAAAATGATTTTTCAAAAACAACAATCCAGGAATATTTTGAGATTGTATAGTACATATTAATATCATACAATATCCTTATATTGTCTCCAATATATCGATTTGACATAAACCCAGTCTGAGCCTCAATGATTAAAAAAATAAGTACCTTTTTATTATTTCAGATATACAGCCAGATGCTAATTTATAATCACGATTTAGAAGTGAGATGGGTCGCCAATTAGTAAGAACACTTTTGGTTTATCACCTTTTGGTATACATGTAATTATCCCTAGTTTCTGTGTTATGGCTAATTCACCATTAATAAAAGCATAATTAACAGATCCAAGAACAAAATAACCTACAATATGTCTTTCCAGAATTAAAAAAAACAAAACATCGGCACAAGAACATTTATTATTTTTGGTGCATTTTAAAACATCAGCCAATTCTTCGTAAGTTAACACTCCTGAACTATCAGCCTGTTCTTCAGAAAGCTGTTTAAGGTCTTGATCCGAAAGTAAGTAATTTAGATCAGTATTAGCTATAGCACTTTCTTTGGAAGCATAGAAATTTTCATAAACAAATTTTGTTTCATAAATACTTTTATTGTAGTCTGTAATTTTCTAATAACATTTGTATTTTCTAAATTACAAAAATAATTGGTAATTCGTTCACCCTGATTTATCCACTTTGCTTTTAATCTAATATATAGTCCGTCCATCTTCTTTTTTCATAAATTTTTTTATTCATTTCTCTTCAAATTAATAATTTCAAAATCTAATATAAAATTATTTTATATTACACTGCATGGAAGCTATAATTTTCAAAATGGCCACCAAAACAAATGCTACGAAAATGCTTTAAAATATGTTTTAACTATTTCCAAAATTATCATCATTTTGAAATTGAATTAATTTTGTTCTACTTAGACCAAAACATGTTATCCATAAAAATATGATCAAGGTAAAAGAAAATGCCGTACTATAATAAATAGTTAAAAAGAATCTTGAATTGTTTTTAATAGTTACCGGTTACTTAATTTGCTTTAAGTAAAGCACAATCCTACAAAAATAGACATTGTTTTTAAATATTACACACCTGGAATTAAGAAAAGAACAGGGCAAAACAATGCTGTGGAAAAATAGTGTCAACGACCGACAATTTCCACGGCAATTTTACTATTACACATTGTCAACTGGATTGTAAGTAAATTTGAATGGTGCGTTTGTGATTTTGGTTAGCCATTACTATATATGCTTTTAAATTAATGCTTTTGTCAACCACTTTGTAAAAATTATTTGTAATCATTTCCTTAATTATTTTGTATACTAGTATTTAGACTGTTGTTGTATATTGTAATGAAAATCAAGTATTGTCCACGCCAAAATAAAAATGAATACCGCAGCAATCTAGAAGGCTGTGTCGATTGCCGCGGGAAATTGCGCGGGTGGTCGAGTATTTAAGTTTATAATAATAAATATACGTATATCCCAATCCTATAATTCATATGACGTGATATAGGTTGGTTGGTTATATTTATGTTCGTGCTTACACCCAATTAAGATTCAAGCACGCTGTCCAGCACATATATTAATGTTAGTAGAAGAGAGGAAACCCGCTACCGCCACACTAGTGCGGCTACTCTTTTTCGATAAGCAGCAAGGGATTTTTATATGCACTTCCCATAGACAGGATAGCATAAACCATGGTCTTTGTTAAACCAGTTATGGAACCACTGGTCGGTGCAAGTGAAAACACCTTCCCATTGAGCCTTGCGGAGCACTCAATCCGGGATGAAGTCGGTACGAAATTAAAAATGTCATGCCTCGACAGAGATTCGATCTCAGTACCTACTAGCCTTGTCCGATAACTTGTCCACTCGGCCATGGAGACGGGTTTTTTCTTCATAAATAGCTCTGGATATTTTATATGCATCGTCCCACATACTGTATAACACATATCACAACGTTTGTTTAGCTGTGGAACACTGCTTGAAAGGAAAAACACTAACAATGTTATAAACGTAACAGATGTATACGAATGGCTGTAATGGGAAACAAGCAGTGATTAAACAATGTGCCGGGGTGTCATTAAACAAACATCACAGTCGTTTATTTTGTTAACTGGTCAAGCATATGAAATTAACCCAGTTGTCACAAATGTGTGTTGATGGACCATAAAAATGACAAGACCAAATACTGGAGGAGCGTTTGTGTCAATCGATAAGATTTCCGTGACCAGTTGGACATAAGAACATAAAGACTATAATACGTCGCTTGTTACCCGTCATTTCCAGCTCTCTCCTTCATTAATTGTTTTAATACCGAAAACTAGCTCACTCGGTCAATCGGCACCGGTCGTGCATTGGTTAAGCTGTCGGCCTTAAGGCTGGTTGGTACATGGATCGAATCTCAGTTAAGGCATGGACTTTTTAAACTAGTATCTGCTTCAACCCAGAGCTAGTGTTCCGCAATGCTTAATGGTACATCATACACGACGCACACCGAGCAGTGGTCCATAACTCTTTTAACGAACGTTATGGTTTGTGTTATCCTGCCTGTAGGAAATCGCAGTTAGATAGAACGAACCTTCTCAGTGCCCACCTGTTGTTTGGGCTATTGTTCGTTCCAACCAGTGCTCCACAACAGGTTAATCAATAGCCGTGTTATGTACTGGCTTGTCTGTGGGATAGTACATATAACAGATCCCTTGCTGGTTGTCAAAAATAGTTGCGGCAGTGGGTTTACTCTGAAGAAATGTCAAAATGACCATATGTATGACGTCCAATAGTCAATGATAAGATAAAAATCAATGTGCTCCAGTGGCGTCGTTAAATAAAACACATTTTACTTTTAGATAGAGAGAAATGAGAGACAGCGGGAGTTAGAGGTTGTACTGTGTATTTGTATGAACATTTTACATCTAGGAGTTTAATTTATTGTTTACATTTACGTATTATTTTTGTTTCTTCTGTTATATTATGTTTTACTTTACTGAAATTATCATGCTACAATGTTTTTCCTGGCTACCAGAGTTTATAAGTTAGTAGCGGTGATGGCAGCCATATAAAAACCATGAAGAGCTGAACATATAAAATAGTTTATGTATTAATGGATTTTGTTTAAACCCATGTTAGAAAAAACCTATTCCTTTACTTTTCCTGAGTTATACAAATAATTAGCTATTTCTAGTATAACTGACTCGTGGAATGACACAATCTATGTATGTTTATATAATAACCGGATGGTCGATAATCTCTTAAAGGTGTTCAAGCTAATAAACTATTTTCAAATTGGCAAATTTTCCTAGGAGCTTGTATGACTGCAAATCATGGTTTATTTGAGAAAAATTGCAGTGAGTTGAGTTCGCCACTATTATGGCTAGATTTACACAGAGTAATGATTATTGATAAACGTCTGTAAGAGATGTTATAAGAACTAATACGGGAGTGTCGTGATTAGAAAAAAGGAATGGTAAGTGGATTGCGCAGTAGAGCGTTGTTAAGACGGAATTATCAAACACCCACAAGCGGGATTTAGCTCAGTCTGTAGCGTCCACGCCGGTCGGTCGTCGGATTGATCCTTCTCAGTGGACTCATCGGCAGTTGGGCCTATTTTCCGTTCCAACCACTTCTCCACGACTGGTTCATTAATCTTGGTATGTATTGTCCTGTTTGTTGGAAAAAGATCCCGTATTGCTTATTAAAAAGAGTAGCCTGTTTGGCGGCAGCGGGTTTCCTTTAAACAAAATGTGTCAAAGTGACCATATGTATGACGTCCAATAGTCAATGATACAAACAAAAATCAATTGGTGTGCTCCAGTGGCGTCGTTAAATAAAACAAATACCCACAATGGTAATGCTAGGAATCACCGTGAAGAACCACCATCTGGGGAGTCTGACATAACTACGTCATTCTCGGTTGGACATCAGATCAACACTGGGTCGTGGATGTGTTAACGTACTTACATCACATACGTGTTCAAGCAAGACTATCGTGTGCACAAAATTTGGGTGCAGCTAGTTTCCCCTCTATTAATCTCTGTCTGGACATTCAACACACAGAACAATAACAAAAAGCATAGCCATGCGACCATGATAGCGAGCTTGAACATTAACTCGAAATTAAGTAAAACCATCCAAATCCCATCTGGTGCACATTATAGACTTTTGTTGAGATTAAAATATTTATGTGTTGAATGATCTCCGTTAACCTGTGTTGGACTCGTGGATATATGATGATAGTAAAGTTTGTTTTATTTAATCACGGCACTAGAACACATTGATTTGTATCTTATCATCGGCTATTGGACGTCAATCATATGGTAATTTTAACACTTTTCTTTCATAAGAAACCCGCTGCCGCCCCATAGGCTACTCTTTCCAATAATGAGCAAGGGATCTTTTATATGCACTTTTCCATAGACAGGACTGTTCATATTTTGATGAACCACTTATGGACCATTGGTTGGAACGGAAAATAGTCCAAACGGCAATGGGACCAATGAAAAGGATCGACCCGACGACCGACTGCTTCAAAGGCAGACACGCTACCAACTGAGCTACACCCCGCTCATGATACGTAAAGAGAGAGAAAATAGATTTATTATATGAAAATTGTCTGTGATGTTACTTATCTTATTTTAACCACATTAGTCTAACATTTTACATTCTGTCTGCAACATCTGGTGACTTAGTTTTATTTATGATGTCTGATGTCATCAAATGCCACTTCAAAACTATTAATATGTCATTGATTTTGTTGGCACAAAGGAAGTGAATAAGCATTCTAAAGTCCAATAAATGACCAGGGTGTAGTCCAATCGGTAGCGTGTCCGCATGTGAAACGATTAGACCGATCTTTCTCAGTGGACCCAGCTGCAGTTTGGGATATTTTCCCTTCTAACCAGTCGTCCACAACTGGTCCACCAAAGGCCGTGATATGTGCTGTCATTTCTGTGGGAACGTGCATATAAAAGTCGGGAAAAGTGGTCTGCTTGGCGGCAACGGGTTTCCTCTGAAGAAATGCGCTAAATTGACCATATATATCACGTCCAATAGCGGATGATATGGTAAAAATCAATGGGCTCTTAGTGGCATCATTAAAAAAACAAGTTTTATTTTTAGCCCGGTTCATATCACACGCTGATGAATTACACAGACAAATCTACCAGTTTGTGTTATACTCAAACAGTGAGAAAATTGAAATTCTGATGATAAAGGTAGTTGAAAAAGATGGAGTCCAACACCTCTGGACTCGTCTTCTTGGCATCCGTTCTTGGGTTTGGGTTGATAAATCTAATTTGTGAGTCTGTAACGACGTTAATGTGTATGACAGAACAATACTGCCATTGTAACTGACGTGCTCACCAGTTAAAGTGACACATCACGCACGCAACACAAAACCCACGCAACTACGGCGAGACGATCTCCCACGTAGAAGCATTACAATCTAAAATACAAATGTCTGTATCCAGAGTGGGATCTATTACAAACAAACATATTAACTCTTCACGTATCAAATAGACACCTGTTGGTCTCTTCAGGTATCAAATAGACACCTGTTGGTTGGTTGGTTGGTTGGTTCGTTCGTTCGTTGGTTCGTTCGTTCGTTCGTTGGTTGGTTGGTTCGTTCGTTCGTTGGTTGGTTGGTTGGTTGGTTCGTTCGTTGGTTCGTTGGTTGGTTCGTTGGTTGGTTCGTTGGTTGGTTGGTTGGTTGGTTGGTTCGTTCGTTCGTTCGTTCGTTCGTTCGTTCGTTCGTTCGTTGGTGCGTTCGTTCGTTCGTTCGTTCGTTCGTTCGTTCGTTCGTTCGTTCGTTCGTTCGTTGCTTGGTTATATTTATTTTCGTGGT
>JAUTWP010166139.1:0-10698 GCA_033042655.1 Cyathermia naticoides
CTAAATTAGCTAATTTCATAAAGGTAACCTTTGAAGACAGGTGGCTGCTTAATACAGGTTATATTATACTAAATTAACTAATTTCAGAAAGAAGGAAACCTTTGAAGATGGTGGCTGCTTAATACAGGTTATATTATACTAAATTAGCTAATTTCAGAAAGGTAACCTTTGAAGATGGTGGTTGCTTAATACAGGTGACCACTTAACCAGGTTTGACTGTATCACAGGTTCTAAATAACTTATAATAAAAACTGTGTGTCTACCCAGGTTTTAAGGACCGAGACACCAGGTAATATCTCATAAAATATATTTATTAGGAGTAGATGTTTACCATAAAATTGTGCTTCTTTTCTGATTATGAGATTATTGTGCTACCTTATTTTTGAGAATGTGCATATAAAAACTACCTTGCAGTGGAGGTAATAAATTTAATTAACCTAATAATTGAATTATTTTTCCAGTACACTGTTTTAACCTTTACCGTACATGGTACAAAAAAAAGTTAAATGATCATAAACCATTGATAAATTTTAATTTTTTGTTATTTAATTACATTTAAAAAACTGGTAGCGATTTTTTAAGAAGTATATAAAAAATTTTCCCACAGGTAGTCACTGAAAGATGTTGTCTTATCTCACAGATTAAAGATAAAAAACCTTGAAAACATCCAGCAATTGATATTTGTTTATTTGTCAGTATCAAGCTGCCAATCTGATACTGCATGTCTCACTGGTATCTGGTCCACACAAGTCAGGCTTTCTCAATCAATCCAGCAATTTTCACAACCAAAATAATCCCACTTGCCCTTTGATCTGCGTTAATTAAAGATGTGCTGCCCGTGTAATGCCTGACAGGTTGTTTAACGTCTACACTCAGAGCCAGGCAGTCATAGCAGATGGTTGCAATGCCTGCACATGTACGAGTACATCACTGCTATCTGATACAAGCATATCTACCTGACACAACATGGAAACCAGTTTTACTTATCGCCATCTAGAGATGGAGGAAGAGAAAATGCTGGAATCTAATTTGAACAAGTTAACAGATTCTGAATCAAAGAGTTTCTGTGTGGTGATCTCCCCAGGGCAGTTCAGCTTGTTATACACATGAAACAAATTCTCTCCCACACTGTTTTCCTTAGCTATTTAATCAATGGCTCACTGTTCCAGTCATGTTTTTATACAGTTGTTCAAATCTGGCCAACACCTTTGCCATAAGATATCACACATTTCAACTTCAAAGACTGACTATATGAAGTTAAATTGCCGGTCAAGAGGAGATAATTCAATATGATATATTGATGATATCAGTATGTTTGTACATTTGCTTATGACATTGTTTCATGATGTGCTAAGATGAAGTAATTGTCTATATAACAATACACATGAATCATGTGTGTTTATAACTACTGTAATGTATTGTGTTTGTGATCGACTTAACTTTGTTTTATCCTGTTCATTAATTTTACACCTTTGTTTATTTATTATTTTCATTATAACTTATATAAGACGATGGTTTCAACGCCTCAACACAAATATTTCCATTGTATCTGGGAACAATACATATTAAATGTAACCAACATAACAAATAAAAAATATATTACATACTAGTATTTTATCATTAATTGTATACTATCTTCAAAAACATGTGGAACTTTGAGATGCACCTCTTCTTAAAAGAAATTGCGAACTTAATATATTGGATGGTAATTAACTGATGTCAAAAATAATAATTATGTCAGCAGAAATAATCCACATACATGTACCGTACATGTATATATGAAAGAATAAAATATTTTTATTGTGGAAAAATAAATATTCTTAATTTCAAACACTGATACACATTACCTTTAAAAAGACAAGCAATTCCACTACAACTGTATATTTAATTGTTTACCAGATCAACGAACCTTAATGGAAATTTGAAATCAAAACATGTATCCTTCAACACCTGTATACTGGTACATAAACCAATGACAAAACGAATCATTTTTAAAAGTATATCTGTATATACCACTGTCAAAGAGAAGTATAGGCACTAAGTTAAACAGTGATGATATCACCAGTGCATGAAAGACGAGCTTATCCTGTCAAATTAATGGCTTTCATCCAGGCATTTTGACAGAAACAAATATAGGGTTGGCACTTTGCCGATATTAGAAGAAGCTTGCATTAATAATATAATAATGATTAATACAAAACTTTGTTTTATTCAACAACACCACCACTAGAGTACATTGTTTTAATCATTGTTTATTGGTCCTCAATTCATTCTGACAGTTTCAGGAGAAACCGGGTAAACTTTTCCATTAGTACTAAGATCTTTTATATACATCCAACATTCAGTAAAACACAAACCATGACCTTTGTTTATTTATATTTCAAACAGTTATCAATGGCTTTTTAATTAGAAACACTTCAGTATTGATATCAATTTATTACAATATAAATATACATTTATATTAATGATATTTTACTTTCTAACAGGAACTAAAGTATTGATATCAATTTATTACAACATAAATATATATTAATGGTATTTTACTTTCTAACAGAAACTAAAGTATTGATATCAATTTATTACAATATAAATATATATTAATGGTATTTTACTATCTAACAGAAACTAAAGTATTGATATCAATTTATTACAATATAAATATATATTAATGGTATTTTACTTTCTATCAGAAACTAAAGTATTGATATCAATTTATTACAATATAGTAACAATGGACTGTCTAAGCCAGCATTTGTCTAATCTGGATTTCTGTTTAAACAATAAACTGTAACACTGGATAAATTATGTCCATGCTGGCACTCTGTCTAAATCTGCATATGTTATTGCTCCCAAGTGAATCTGGTTTAGACAGAATCCACTGTATATTTTTGGGAAAATGGTATTTTACCTTCTGACAAAGACTCTGTCATCATAAGTACTGTAGGACTTAGTTATGAAATTGTTTTTAAACTTTAAACAGCACTACACAAGTTTTGGTATCAGTTAATTACAATATAACTTCAGTATTCTAAATTTGGTATCCAACACATTTCACAGCTGTAGTGACTACAATATAATCACAAGTTTATCATAAACCTGAGCTGTAGTTATCAGAATAAACAACAAATTGTTTACCAGCCAGAAGATGGGAACAAGGAAATAAGTGGGGCTCACAAAGACCTCATTGCCATGGTTTGGCCTGGCAGATATAATCAAGAGAGAGAAAAACTGTTAAGAAAATGTCAAGATTGAAATGGCTGTCAGTGTAGCGGAATAGAGGGAAGCTATTACTAAGTGTGAAATAATTTGGATGTATGTGGACAGTTTACATTCAGTGTAAATACTGTTACTGGTGTTGAGTGATGGAGTGTGTCTTATCAGCACATACAAAATATAAACCTCTCCGCCAAGATTTGTTGGTGAAAAACACACCAATCTTAATTCATCTCCGTACATGGGAAAACAGCCAAATTTTAAGAACAATTTTTGTTTAATCTATATAAAATCAGTACAAATAATGAATAAGAATATCATGATTTTTCTTCTGTCCTTGAGGGATCCTGGTTTATTCCTAAAAAAATTACAGAGGAAAAAACACCAATCTTATTTCATCTATGTACATGGCTGACAAGTTGTAATTTCAAAATACATAGGTTTTTTTGAATCAATATAAAATCAGTACAAATAATAAGTAAGTCTATCAATGGTTTATTTTTTGTCTTTCAGGGACAATAGTACATCCCTAAATAACAGAGCAACAATCTTATTTCATGTTATATGCACTTTCCCACAGACTGGACAGCACATACCACAGCCTCCAATATCACTGTCCTAACCAATAATTTGAAAATACAGTATGCTAAATTACTGAGCTCTCTCCTACACAATCTTTAAATGACTAGTTAACAAAAAAGCCAAGCCATACATAACTAAAGAAACTCAAGCATAAGATCATCTTTATTTTCTCCAGTTTCAAGATGGCACAGATCAAGCAAAGGTTATCCATACGATCAAGATGTTCACAATTCAACAGACAGGACAAGTTCTGCCAAACTTAAAGTGACATTCTACTTAAAGCTTTGTGATGAAATCACCGAGCTTATTAAGAATAAAATTCCTTCAACAGCTTACTTGAACAAGATAACTCAACAGACTAAACCCGCTGTGAAAACGACACTGTTGCCCAACCGGTACGCGCCAGAACTGTTTTTGTTAAATACTTTCCTATGAACTGCATGGCTGCGAGTGGTGAACAGACAGGACTTTGTATACTTCCTGGCCCTGATTGAGTCAACATTAATTAAACTCCAGCGATGATGATTACATATCTTGATGTTATCACACTCTTCTGCAACGTGTGACAGGAGATAGCAGCTTTTTACATTTATTTTCACCGACTTTCATTTTCTCTGATGTTGTACGCAGAATTCTTTACCAGCAATAACCAGATGCCAATTAAGATGTTCCCAAAGTTTTTCTCATCAACTTCTTGTTGAACATAAAAGAAATGTTTTTAAAAATTGGTCATAAAAGAAAATATTCAATATTTTGGCGCTTGCAAACATTCTTTGTGGGATGATGGTAAGAGATACAATCTGTGGAAATGATGATGTTTAGATACTAAAACAAGAAATATGTCATTTGTATCTATTTAAATGTTTTGTTTTCTTTATAGATGAACAATCAAATGTAAGAAAAAATGATAGTTATTTTTTATTTTTTTAACCCAAACATTTTCAAACCAAGGATTATAAAAACTATTAACAGAGAATAGCATACAATATTGAAATCATTTTAATTTAAAAGTAAAGTTTGTTTTATTTAACGATGCCACTAGAGCACATCAATTTTTTATCTTATCAGCAGCTATTGGACATCATTCTTATGGTCATTTTGACACATTTTAGAAGAAACCTGCTGCTGCCACATAGGCTGCTCTTTTCGATAAGCAGCATGGGATCTTTTATATGCACTTTCCCATAGACAGGACAGCACATACCACAGCCTTTGGTGAACCAGTTGTGGACCACTGGTTGGAACGGAAAATAGCCAAAGCTGCAGCTGGGTCCACTGAGAAGGATCGATCCGACGACCAACCGCTTCAAAAGCGGACACAATACCGACTGAGCTACATCCCGCTCCCTTTCCTTAGTAACTTGGGTACATGAGTAATATAATAAAGTTAGAATTTCAATTTGTTGTTGTTAACCACAGAACAAAAAAACAACCATTCCCTTAATTCTGAATTTTAAAAGAGAAAATTTAATAAAATTGCCTAATTGTGAGGTTTATCTTAAATCTCAGCTTTCTAAACCGATATTCACTTACACATTTATTATTTCCTAAGTGTAAACAATCTGTGAATATCAAAGGGAAGAGATGGATGATAAGCAGATACATTTTAACCAGATTTAAAGCTTATAGGTGAGAGGTTTGTCCTCGCTGTTTTCCCACCAACTATCTAACCAGTGCCATATGGGTACTTAGCATCTACACAACAACAGGCTATAAAGTGGGCAGATCATTATAATATGCATTTAGCCATGGGAAGAGGGAGAGGAAAAAAGATCTCGGCTAACTAATTGACTACGAAGTGCAAGTGATAGGAGAATTTAGCCAGGTGATCACATCAAATGGACCCAGAAGAGACAGCACCTAGCAGATGGCAATCACGGTGCACAATACGTCGTAAGAACCTCACTCCAATACCGCATGCTCAATAAAGATTAACTCGACATGTAAATCAAATTACATGAGATAATACTCTGCTGGTGTTACCTTTGAAGGTGGTAGTAAAATTTATTTTATATAGAGGTAGGAAGTCTAAACACTCAATTATTTTCTCATTAGCGGGTGCTGGGAGTGGCTGCACTGGTCCGGTTTAGATTAACACCAGGTACAAGTGTCCAGCAACACTTGATCTATAGCATGCATTATAAAATATGCTGCGTATCAGATATGCATAGTATGTGTACTACGGTTTCAAGTGAGACACAGCCCAGTGGGAGACCCAGTTGATGTGTGTTGGGTCATTGGATTGATCCTTGTCAGTGCTTTTATTTAGATTATTTCCTGTTTTAACCGTAATTGCATTGATCCACAACTAGTGTGTGCTGTCCTGTCTATGGGAAAGTGTTTGAATTTGGATATAAACAGAAACAAAGAAGAAAAGAATGGGTTTTTTCAATGACACCACAGAACATTGTTTAATCAGTGGATAAACAGGTTCACTTTTTCCTATAAACAACAAAGCAAGACTTTTATATACATTATCCCACACACAAGACAGCAAACATTGTCTGATGAATCAGTTGTCAACCACTGTCTGGAATGGAAAATAGCTAAGACCCATCATACCTCAGGTAGAGGCTTCTCCCAAACTATATCCCACTCACTATTATAAATATTATCAGATGGGAACTCATCTAGTATTCTTTATATTGCCTAACCATATAAAAAGTAAAGATTGTTTTATTGGAGCTTATTGATTTTTATCTGATCATTGGCTATTGGATGTCAAACATATGGTAATTTTGAGACATTTGTTCAGAAGAAACCTGCTACTCTTTTCATTAAGCAGCAAGGGATCTTTTATATGCACTTTCCCACAAAAGACAGCACATACTATGATCTGTGGATGAATCAGTGGCGGGTCAATGGATGGAACGGTCCTGACATAGTCATAGCACACCTATGCCTAACTCAGAATTATTAATATATGGGTGGTTTTTTACAACTGCACAACTCATTTATAACACTTCCTTATCAATAATTAGATTGTTGTTTCCATAGCAAACAGCATGCACTATCAGATGGAAACTCATCTAGTATTCTCTACATTATTAAAATAAATTAACCATAAGCATCAATGTACATAGTGGGAGATGTCATAACACCAATCAGTTTTCAACTGCACAACTCATTTCTAACACTTCCTTATCAATAATTGGATTGTCGTTTCCATAACAAACAGCATGCAGTATCAGATCGAAACTCATCTAGTATCCTCTACATTATAATAAATATATAAGCATCAATACACAAGAGTGGAAGATGTCATAACACCAACCCATTTCTAACACTCCTTATCAAGAATTGTATTGCTGTTTTCATAACAAACAGCATGCACCCTGGTATGAGTTTGCCACATTGTTAGCCAGTATGACCCAACATTGCCCAACATACAGGTAACATGTCATAACTGTAGCACAACAAACCACAGGTGCTGCTCAACACACAGCGCTAACTGCAGTCAATGTAGCAATCAACTCCATGCGGAGCCAGCACAAACAAATAAAACAATAAATCTACTACTTCATTACAGCATGTTACCACCATCAAAGACAAAACAGTGATTACTATTGGTGCAATTTTCATATATTTGTATTGTTTAACCAATTGGAAATGCAGTTATGTAATGTTAGGTGTCAACAAGTTAAGTGAGGTCATATTGGTTTGATTTTCAGATTCCAGTTCACCTGAAGTGCTTCTCTGTGAAGTCTATAACCTCAAACCTGACCATGTCTGTCAATCAATTTATATCAATTATTCTCAGTCAAGTAATTGTTGAGAAATCAATTGACCAAGCATTTTATTCTCTCAATATGGCATTACATGCATCTTTACCATGATTCCCTTCAATTCTTTATTCCCTCTTTGATATATCCCTTGAATAATTTATTCTAGTTTTACCATGTGTATCTGCCATGCATATCCTAAATTCTTTATTCCCTCTGATATATCCTATGAATCATTTATTCTAGTTCCACCATGTGTATCTGCTATGCATATCCTAAATTCTTTATTCCACCTACCATTTATCACTTAATTCTTTATTCCCTGAATCATATATCCTTTCAATCCTTTAATCCATCTACCATTTATCACTCAATCCTTTATTCCCAAATAAAAAAGTAAAGTTTGTTTTGTTTAACGACGCCACTGAAGCACATTGATTTTTATTTTATCATCGGCTATTGAACATCATACACAATTTTCCAGTGGCATCGTTAAACAAAACAAACTTTACTTTCATACATAATTATGGTCATTTTGATAATTATGTATGTTTTAGAGGAAACCTGCTGCTGCCACATAGGCTACTCTTTTTGATAGGGCAAGGGATCTTTTATATGCACTTTTCCACAGATGGGACAGCACATACCACAGCCTTTGAATAAAACAAACTGTTTTTTTTTATTTCAAAGTAGAATATCACGAGGTGAAGACTTCATTACAGCATTAATTACACAAGATTCTCTTTGAGAAAAGTAAGTTAACATGATATGACATTTATAGATTAGACCACCTAAACTTCATATAACATCCTGGAAGACTCAGCATAAAACTTGTATAGCTTGACTGCTTCATATCAAACTAGCTTCACCAATAGATAATACAACCAATTAAAATTGTCATACGAGGCTTGAGCCATTCTTAGGTCACACTGGTGCCATCAAATATTTCCGGTTCCCAGGGTCTTAATCTTCCATAGAAACACTACCAGTATGTTTATTAACAAGTTCTGTGTGAAAAAAATTGTAATTAATTCAGGTAGTACCGGTAGTTAAATTTAAATCTCTGATACTTTGGTTGTGAAAAATATATTAAATTAATTGGGCCTAAAATGTATGATTTAGAAAAAGGGGAAAATGTTAATAAGTACATGGTTAGCAGAGAATTTATTATAAGATTTTTTTAATTTAAAAATGTATTGAAAAAAAAAGAAATTAACATCAGTTTTATAAGATACTGGGGAAAATAAACCTAAAATTTTATAAAATTTCAAATAAAAAGATGATGGTTGGTAACTTTTTGAGATATTCATAATTTCCTTTTTAGAATTGAAATAATTTTCAAATGCAATAGTTTTAGGGTATAACAAATAATCATAATTAATAATACAGATATGCATAAACTAATATAATATAACCTTTTTTGTTTAGTATATTTATTATCACATTTTATTAGAATTAATCAATTTATTGAATCTACTAGTTCAAACAAGATCAATAAATAAAGTTTGTTTTATTAAATGATGCCACTATTTGTTTCAATCATCAGATATTGAACATCAAACATATAATTCTGATAAAATAATTTTTAGAGTAATCCAGGTGCTTCCATATTGGCTACTCTTTCCAAGAAGCAGCAAGGGGTCTTTTATATGCACAATCCTACACAGGACAGCACATACTATGCCCTTTTATGAACCAGTTGTTGACAAACAGATGGACACTACAACTTGAGCTAGGTCCCACTCTAAAACAAGATCAAACACACTATTTTACCTGACATAGTAATTGTGTATATTGATAATTGTGTGTAGTGATCTTATCTGTGATTCTGTGGTGTTTTGGTGGTTACGGGTTTCACAGTAGGTGGTGTGGGAGGAGGTTGTGACATGCCCACCTGTTATCATCAAGTGGTGGCTGAACAATAGAGATAGCTGTCAGACAATCAGAACAGACAAACTGGTAGATAAACTATCAGACCACATGTCAGACTGTCACATGTCTTAGTATCACTCTAGCCACCATTTTGTAAGATGGCAGGATTTCGTATAAAATTTCAATATACAGTAAAACCTCTCTAAACTCAACACCCAAAGGATCAAGTAAAATGTCTGGTTTAGAGATTTACAGTTTTCAGAGGTTAGATTTGCACTAAATGGACACATAGGGACTGAATCACACACACATACTGTCCCAGGTGCAGTGGATGGCTTAACCATAAATGTGAGAGACATCTGCTATAACAGCCTGACTCTGAATGTAGACGTTAAATACAAAAAAAAGGAAAAAAGAAGGGACTGAATTGTTTGTCCAGTTTTGACAGGATTCTGGTTGTGGAGTCGGTTTAGACAGAGTCCACTGTATTACAATCAAATGATTACAATCACACTAAATGTTGTGTATTTTGCTTTATTTCTCTTTACTTCCGCACTAACTGTTAAAGTGTAGGGCAATCAGCACTTGACTGAGATTTATTGTTTGTAAATCAGACAGTCTTGGAAAGATCTAACATTAAAAATGCTTGGCAGTCAGATAAACAAGACTTGTTGTCAATTAGTCAGTCCCACCTCAATTAAGTGATCCAGGTGACAAATTAACAACACAAAGAATGACACATTAAAAGATTTATATTATATTGTTGCAATAGTAACAAGATAGCAAGTGAAAAAGGCAAAAAAAGAAAGAAAAGAAAGTAAAAATGTATTCAAAATAACAACAATACTTAATAAATATAATAAAATAAATAAAAAAACTAAAGAAAATCCACAAAAAAAACCTTAAATTTCTTTTTATTATTTTGTTTACATTAAAAATATTTTTTCATCCTATGATCCACCAGTTAACAATCACATTTTAGTAGAATACATATTAACATTTCATTCTGTTCTCAAATATTTTATCTGCAAAGGATTTTTTATACATGTATGTATTTATTTTTTATAAATAAATTACCTTAGATCAGATGATTAAAGATAGTTTTTATTGTTATGCAGTCAGATAAAAAGCAGTGTATTCACAATGTTAACAACTATACACATGAATTAACTAATCTACAGACAACACATTGACAAAAGGAAAAATAAAGTTGATTTTGTTTAATGATGCCATTTAGTCGGGGAGCCAGGAGGGTCCACCATGCACCCCCCTCAGCATTTATTGGGACCTTTATTTTCTTATTTATTAT
>JAUTWP010166150.1:0-10697 GCA_033042655.1 Cyathermia naticoides
GCGTTGCGCATCAAACAAACGTACAAGATATACTCTAAATGGTTAAATAATAATAAAAAAACAGACATTGCCACTAATTCAAAAAAGTTTGTTATGTTTAATGGCGCCACTAAAGCACACTGATTTTTATCTTATCATCAGCTATTGGACGTCATTCATATGGTAATTTTGACACATTTTTAATGGGAAACACGCTGCTGCCACATAGGCTACTCTTTACAATAAGCAGCAAGGGAGCTTTTAAATGCACTTTCACTCAAAGGACAGCACATACCATGGCCTTTGATAAACCAGTTGTGGTTAGGTTTTCAAAAAGAGTAACCTATGTGGCAGCAGTGATTTCCTGTAATGAAATAAGTCATAGTGACCATATGTATGATGTCCAATAGCCGATGATAAAATAAAAAATGTGCTCCAGTGCTGTCGTTAAATAAAGCAGACTTATACAACTGAAATAATTTGCTGATACTAACCCATTGAGCCGGTCACACGTTGAATTCAGTCCTGACTTGTTACATGAGGTAATCCTCCGATGATTTTCACATCACAAACATATTCCTTAATTCTCGAATAAAGAAATTATCTCTTCTTTCAAATCATATCCTGTCTTTAAATGTCATACATATTCCTTAGTTCTTCGAGAAAGAAATCATAATTCTCCTTTCAAAACATATCCTGTCTTTAAATGTCAGACAAACATATTCCTTAATTCTCGAATAAAGAAATTATAACTCTCCTTTCAAATCATATCCTGTCTTTAAATGTCATACATATTCCTTTGTTCTCGAATAAAAAAATCATAATTTTCCTTTCAAAACATAACCTCTCTTTAAATGTCATACATATATCTTAGTTCTTCGACAAAAAGATCATAATTCTTCTTTCAAATCATCTCTCTCTTTAAATGTCACACATATTCCTTAGTTCTTCGACAAAGAAATCATAATTCTTCTTTCAAATCATAACCTCTCTTTAAATGTCATACATATTCCTTAGTTCTTCGAGAAAGAAATCATAATTCTTCTTTCAAATCATAACTTCTCTTTAAATGTCATACATATTCCTTAGTTCTTCGACAAAGAAATAATAATTCTTCTTTCAAATCATAACCTCTCTTTAAATGTCACACAATATAGATGGACGGGTATGTAGGTGACAACGTAAACATATTCCTTAGTTCTCGAATAAAGAAGTTATAATTCTCCATGTAAAAATGGCAACTCCTTAGACAAGTAGTGAAACAGACAGATTATAAATCTTATTGTATACAGGTTACAAGTTGTAACATCTTTTGAAATGTCATACACTGTAATGTAGTTCTTTTTTAGATTAAACATCTTATTGAGTGATAATTGTATGATATATGAATTTCTCCTTGCATTTAAGTAAGCGGCAGCACATAATTCTCCTTAAATAAGTATAAAGTGCTCCTTACATTTAGATAAGTGACATGGTGTCTGCTATAACAGCCTGCCTCTGAATGTAGACGTTAAACAACTTGACCTGTCAGATAGGTGACAGAACACAAACAATTCTCTTCGATTGATATAATGGTATGTCATATGACATTCTTCTTACAATTACACGTAGGTTACTGACAGAACAAACAATTCTTCTTAAATGTTGTATGAATCTCTTTATATAGAGATAATTGGCAAAACAAACACACGTCTCTTTAAGCCAGTTGTCAACTAATGCCAGCACATTGCTGAACACACAAAACTTCCTCACAATCAAAAAATATAAAACATCTTTTAACGACCATTTCACCATTACTCAATCATCGAAATAAAAAAGCTAAGTGTCAGTTGTTAAACGAAACCACCCGGAGCGAAACTAAATATCAGAAAGCTGAACTATTTGTCGTAATGTATCCATTGGTCCTTTTGACATAATTTTGCTGTAGCTCAACCATCAAAGTAAAAAATGTAAGTTGTCAAACGAACACAGATAGAAAACTAAATATTAGAAAGTTGAACATGTCCTTTATTAAACTATTTGTCCTTATGTATCCATAGGTCCTTTTGACAATCATTTCACCATTGCTGAATCACCTAAGTAAAAATTCCAAGTTGTTAAACGAATGCCTTCAGAGAGAAAACTAAATTTAAGAAAGCTGTACACCGCCTTTATTAAACCATATGTGTTTTAAATGTATCCATTGGTCCTTTTGACAATCATTTCACCGCTGCTCAATCATCTAAGTAAAAAAGTGCAAGTGTCAGTTCTTAAACGAAAACGCACTCAGATAGAAAGTATCAGAAAGTTGAACACATCCATTATTAAACTATTTGTCCTTACGTATCCATTGGTCCTTTTAAATGTTGCTCAATCATCTAAGTAAAAAAGCTAAGTGCAACTTGTTAAACGAACGCACTCAGAGAGAAAACTAAATATTAGAAAGTTGAACACGTCCTTTATTAAACCATGTGTGCTAATGTATCCATTGGTCTCGCTCCACTGATTTTAAATTGATCCTCGAAGATCAGAAGAGGTTTGAATTGTGGGTAATCGTAACAACATTAACTGGCAGTGTAAACACATTCCAGGTTTCAAAAGCCTGCAGCTAAATCGTATGTCTGGAATGGATTGATTAAAACTCTCTCGGAAAAGTTCAACGACAACATATATTCTGCTAAGAAATTTCACATGTCTTCTGTTTACACGAATACAGTTAAACCTGTCTTAAGCAGCTACCTAAGGGAGTAACACAAAGTGGCCTCTTAAGACAGATGGCTGTTTAATACATGTGATATTGTACTAAATTAGCTGATTTGTCAGAAAATGGATGTGATCTTTGAAGACAGGTGGCTGTTTAATACAAGTTATATTGTACTAAATTAGCTGATTTGTCAGAAAATGGAGGTGATCTTTGAAGACAGGTGGCTATTTAATACAGGTTATATTGTACTAAATTAGCTTTGTAAGAAAATGAAGGTGACCTTTGAAGACAGGTGGCTGCTTAATACAGGTTATATTGTACTAAATTAGCTTTGTAAAAAATGATGGTGATCTTTGAAGACAGGTGGCTGCTTAATACAGGTTATATTGTACTAAATTAGCTGATTTGTAAGAAAATGAAGCTGACCTTTGAAGACAGGTGGCTTCTTAATACAGGTGGCTGCTTAAGACAGGTTTGACTGTACTTCCATTCAGACGGTAGCCTGGTATTAAATAAAGCTCCATGCATGACAGCATCACAGCATCTTGGTGACATAGAAATGAAATCAGGCTGGGTAAAGAATAGGTATTCAGTAATATAGAAATTCTAAAGGCAATCAGACTTGAAGACAGTCAATATTGAAAGAGGTAAACTTGGTATGATTGATAAATGTGTCTGCTGTAGGTGACATACATGTACTTGCTTACACTGCAGTACACTGCACTATAAAACTAAAGTTTGTTTTGTTTAACGACGCCACTGGAGCTCATTGATTTTTATCTTATCATCGGCTATTGGACATCATTCACATGGTCATTTTGACATACGTTATTTTATAGGAAACCAGCTGCTGCCACATAGGCTACTCTTTTTGATAAGCAGCAAGGGATCTTTTATATGCACTTTCTCATAGAAAGGACAGCACATACCACAGCCTTTGATGAACCAGTTGTGCAGCACTGGTTTGAACAGAAAATAGTCAAAACTGCAGATGGGTCTACTGAGAATGATCAATCCGACCACTTCAAAGGTGGACACGCTACCAACTGAGCTACATCCCGCTCTCCAGTAGCCTATCATATCTGGTATGTAAGATTGTATAACACAATCAGTATATACATAGTGAATTATTATTTTTATCACCTGTCATAATATTGTTATGGCAATTTCGTAATCGTCACAAATCATAAAAATTTCCATCCATAACATAACTGTTACACAGGACTTTCATATTGTTTTTGAGTAGAGGGAGAGCTGGATGTAGCTCAGTCGGTAGTGTGCCCGCCTTTGAAGCGGTCGGTCATTGGATCGATACTTCTCAGTGGACCCATCTGTCGTTTGGGCTATTTTTCATTCCAACCAGTGCTCGACAACTGGTTCACCAAAGGTTGTGGTATGTGCTGTCCTGTCTGTGGGAAAGTGCATACAAAAGACCTATTGCTGCTTATAGGAAAGAGTAGCCTATGTGGTAGCAGGGTGTTTCCTCTAAAAAGAAATGTGTCAAAATTACCATATGAATGACATCCAATATCCGTTCATAAGATAAAAATTAATGTGCTTCAGTGGCGTCATTAAATAAAACAAACTTTACTTTTCTGAACTCTTCATATACAGATTTATTTATTCATCCACTGTTTTTTACTGCTTAATTGAACCATTAAGGCAAGACAGACGAAGTTAATCTACGACAAAATGTAAACACATGTTTCCAAACATCACTAGCCACCATTTTGTTTTGTTCGGTTGACTAAAATTGGATGGGTTCGATTGTAAAGACAAAACACAGAAGTGTATTGCAATTCACAAGCCTTACCTGACAATTTCTAAACATAATTTTAGTTCAGGCAAAAATAAAAATTAAGCTTGTTTGTTCTTACCCGACCGACCAACAAAAATTGGCTCGTGTCAAAAACAATTTGACCTCTTTTATAGAATTTCTTTTTTTTGGTTTAACCTATTTCAATTTATAAATCGTGTAGCTAAATATGCATGGAGCCATAAAAAAAGATTGACCTCTTTTATAGAATTTCTTTTTTTTGGTTTAACCTATTTCAATTTATAAATCATATAGCTAAATATGCATGGAGCCATAAAAAAAGATTTTCCTACCTACCTACCCACATTTGAAATTACAGGTCGGAAATGGACAAAAAAAGTAAAGAGATAACATATTTTATAAGCGGAAATTAAAATCTTACCTTCATCCTCATCCCTCTTGTTAAGGTTGGACTTGCGTAGAGCACTTTTATCTTTTTTCTTCTTTCTTGCGTAATCTCTGCTCGGTGGAGTCGACGGTGCACTATCAAAAACATCACTTTCCGTGGAGCCACACACACCATCCTTATTATCCGCGATGGTCCTATTCACAAACATCTCCCGCCCAGTAACATCCCTATTCCTCATGATCTCATCAGAGTCCCGGTGCTGTAGATCCAAGTACGACAGTGCGGCCGATGTCTCTACATCGTCGTCTCTTGTTGAGATTGCACGAGGTGTCACGTCCGATGATGATGTCGATTCTTCTCGAGAGTTCCTGAAATTTATAAATATAATAATTTGACATGACTAAAATAATGACCGATTTTATATAGTAAAATCCCTCTAAACAAAGTAAAAAATCCAGTTTTCAGAGGTTTCCAGTTGTCTGAGGTTAGATTTTCACTAAATGGACACATTGGGACTAAAAGAAAAGTTTGTTTTATTTAACGACGCCACTATATATTCTTGACAATCCCGCGCAAAACTGGCAATTCACACACACATTTTTTAAAACCCCCTAAAAATATTCTAAAGGGAGTAAGTCCACCCCCCTAAAAATATTATAGTGGTAATTTCTGCACATGTTAAATGATAACATTTTAAAAACACCAGCTTGGTGTTTGCTGTTGGCCATGTTTTGTTTCCAAACGTTATTATCTGAGCATTCACGTGATAAACTTGTTAATACTAACACATCACACGTGGTGTACAACATGAAGAAAGAAACATGCCGCTGCTGTTTTAAATTAATCTCGATGATGATGAAAAATTACTCTGATTACAGACAATTATGACTCAAGCTAGCATAAATCACAAATTCAATCATATTTGTCACAAAAATAAAATTAAAACCAGTGAACAGGACGCTGGTATTTTTCACTTTTTGTGATATTAATCTCAATGTGTGGATGAGAAATGTAAGAGTTTGTCAGGGGGTCTGAGGGGGTCTGACGGGTCTGAAGAGGTGGGGTGTTTTGGGGTGGTTTTTAAAAAGTTTTTTAAACAGTAAAGTTTGTTTTTATTTAATGACGCCACTGGAGCACATTGATTTTTATCTTATCAACAGCTATTGGACATCATTCATATGGTCATTTAGACACCTTTCTTTTACTGCTACCTACAGTGAAATGGGGCATCTGCTATAACAGCCTGATTCTGAATGTAGACGTTAAACAACATGACCAGTGAGAAATGTAATTAATATGTGGAATTTCCTGAACCCCATGGTTCATTACCCGATACAGGTGCTGTGACCACCCATAAAGCTAGCTGCAGGTCATGTCATGGAGTTTAACATCTACATTCAGAGCCAGGTTGTTACAGCAGACACGACTATCTGCTAGTGATAGAAGTAATTACTGAAAATGGCTATTATTCCCAGGATAAAAGTTTCGCTATATCAAAATAACATGGTTTTTAATTTTGGTTGTGAACAGAAATAAATAAATAAAAACTGGACATTTTACTTGGTCCTATGGGTGTCTGGTTTAGAGAGGTTTCACAATACATAGTTTCCTGCACCCTGTGGTTGACTACCTGGCACAGGTGTGCTCACATCAGATGAAGATCAGCAGGTTTTCTAAATTAACTCGCCTTCCCGTCATCAATGAAAGCCTTTTCTCATACAGCTGTTAGCAGAGTATTTTTAAATAATAGCAGTGAAATTAACGAATAGTCGTAATTACATCTGAACAATATTTATTACTTTAACAGGCATCGAAATAAGCAACATGTCTGGTAACCCATTTAGAGGTTACCACAAAACAGGACCTGGTAACCTATAGGTTACCACAAATTTATCAAGTTAAACTGGTGCTCGGTAATGCTACGTTTAAATTCAATATTATTGCAAAGTCACGCTGTGGACCAACCATCGCTAAACATGTGACGTCACACAGTGGATGTGTCTAAAAAGTGGAACCATTAAAAATAGGTGGAATTACATACAGCGGAATTACATACGAGAAAAAAAAACACCAAACGTTTCGGAAAGGAAATTAACCGTTCATTGAAGGATTTTGACGAGAACGAAGTTCTGTTCTCGACTTTATTGATGGGTGGTAACCTCCCGGTAACCTGAATGACCGTTCTCGACTTATTTCGATGCCTGTCATAAGATATTTAATTTAGACATCATTACCCCTCAAACTTAACAAGTTAATCATGAGTGCAATTCTCTTCGGTTTCTTGCATCTAATTCTAAGTATTTTGAGCGGTGCAATTTTTCTCTGCATTTTGAGGAGTGTCTTTTCGAAGATCACCTTTATTTTCTAGCAATTCAGCTAATTTAGTACAATATAACCTGTATTAAGCAACTTTTTGTTACTCTCTTGGGTGGCTGCTTAAGACAGGTTTGATTGTATATTTACAGGCCCAGGTTTCACTGAAAATAATGTATGCATCCCATTCTAATTATGCTCTGTTATAAATGACATATTACATAATACAAAACCTGACATGTCACACTCACAACGTCCGAGCCGTCACTCGTCTTAGACTGTATAGTTCCAGTAAGAAGTTTATCAAAGTCTGCAACAAAAAATAAAAGTTGATCACAGATTGGAAAACTGACAGAAACAATCACATTTCTTCTTGATTAAAAGTTACAATCTCTCTCCTATCTTACATGGCAGCACATGTGTTAGTCAGTGGCGTAGATTGAGAGTGCCATTACTATGGCGGATCCAGAAAATTCATTTAGCTAGGTGGGGTGGCCCCATTGACATGAACCTAAGTGCCACAAACGTTCCCGAAAATATTTCCAACACAAATAATAGAAAAATTGCAAAACTTAGGGTGGGTGTGGGGTACAGGTCACCTCCCCCTCCTACATCCAACCTATGCATTATATTTGAACTGACAAAATGTACAAGATGGCCACAAAACCTAGATTGTCTATTCTAAATGGAAATATTCCAGATATTAGTTTTAGTGACAAGACAATCATTAAGAAGTTATTCCATAAACGTTTACATTGGTCAACATTTAAGCCGAAATGTCATGAATATATTTGAAAAATCAAGTGAAAGGTGTTATTGTCATATATTCTAGTTTTTAATAGAAGTACATAAAACCACATGTATGTGTTTTAATGCTCTTTGTAACCAGCAAGCGAAGTACTGTTTATTCCTGTCCACTAGATCAGATTTATCTAAGATTTCACTTACCTGTGATATTCGGGATCTCACAGTCCTTTTGACTCCTACAATTAAAACCAAATTTATTTTCCATAGATAAAACTCTGAAAGATTTGAAAGTACATGCTTAAAACAATCTCCACTGCATGATTGTAATGTGGACAGCATTCTGATGTCAGTTTTTCAGTTTTGTTTAAGCCTAAATTGAGATTCTGAAAATGTTTATAAGCATAGGACATGTTGGACATTTTAATGTTATTACATAAATGAATTGCAAAAAAATATTTAATTTCCTAAAATTGTGTACATGGATATCTAAAGTTGTTGAAGTTATAGCAATGTAGAGGCATTTTGAAGATTCACCTGACACCTATAAAAGTTAATGCATGGATTAATCTACTATACAATTAGGTGATCTGCCCCCGAGCCTCCCTTTAACACCAAATTCTCATCATTCAGTAGAAATTTTTCCCAAGTTTGAACTGATAGTTTCCCAGTTTTATGAAAATAGGATCGTGAATTTTAGAGCTAGATTAATCTATGTATGGAGTGGGACGTAGCTCAATCGGTAGCCAACTTGAAATATACATATTTTTTATTCATATATAAAAAAAGAAATGTTTCTTTTCAAGTAGGAAAATATGAATTGCCTGAATACAATATAAAAGACTTACCCATTGTTACTTCTGTTGGCATCATCTGAAAAGAGATTAATATAAAAATATGATAAACTGTAAGAATTGGGATCAGATACATTTGAGATAATCGTTATTTATCCCGCAATCATCATTTGTATTGGAAGATTAGAGTGAATAATTAAAGTTTTTGCTCAGAGTTTGAGATATAAAATTTTTGTAAATTATGTTGAATATTTAAAGATTCTGCTTTTAGATATCCAAGGGAGCGGGATGTAGCTCAGTCGATAGCGTGACTACCTTTCAAGCGGATGGTTATCGGATCGATCCTTCTCAGTGGACAGAGCTGCAATTTGGGCTATGTTCCGTTCCAACCAGTGGTCCACAACTGGTTAACCAAAGGCTGTGTTATGTACTGTTCTTTCTATGGAAAAGTGCATATAAAAATCCCTTGCTGTTTATCAAAAAGAGTAGCATATGTGGCAGCAGCGGGTTTCGTTCTAAAAAGTGTGTCAAAATGACCACATGAATGACGTCCAATAACCGATGATAAGATAAATATCAATGTGTTCCAGTGGCGTCGTTAAACAAAACAAACGTTACTCTTTTTTTTTTTACATAAATTAATAAGAGGGACAACTCTTACTTTTTATATATGTAAAGGTTATTTCCCTTCGTAAGGAAGTACATGTATTCAAAACGCATGTAAACAAAATTACGTGTAATTTAAGGGCTATTTTCCGTTCCAAACAGTGCTCCAAAACTGGTTCAACAAAAGCCGTAGTATGTGATGTCCTGTCTATGGGAAAGTGCATATAAAAGATCCCTTGCTGCTTATCAAAAAAAGATTAGCCTATGTGGCAGCAGCGGGTTTCCTCTAAAAATGTGTCAAAATTACCATATGAATGAAGTCCAATAGTCGCTGATAGGATACAAATCAATGTTCTCCAGTGGCGTCGTTAAATAAAACAAACTTTACTTTCTTCTTCTTCTTCTAGTCGACACGGTTTCCTAGAAATTACAGTCAAACCTGATCAAGCGAACAGCTATAATAAGCAGCCACCTCTCTTCAAATATCACTTTTATTTTCTCCCAAATCAGCTATTTTAGTACAATATAACATGTATTAAGAACCAACCTGTCTTAACAAGCCACATTGATCCTTGTGGAGCATTCACTTTGGTTTGGAGTCGATTTCGAGATATAAAATCCCATGCCTCGACTGAGATTCGATCTCCGTACCTACCAGCCTCAAGTTTGATAGCTTAACCACTGCACCACCGAGGCCGGTCCCCCTCCTTCCTTCTCATATAGATGTATTATTGGATAAAAATAGATTAAACCTGTATGAATTGTATGCCGAGTTGTTAAGCTATCGGACAAGGCTGGTTGGTACTGAAATCGAATCTCTCAGTCGAGGCATGTGATTTTTAACCTTAGTATCGACTCTAACCCAAAGGCTCAATGGGAAGGTGTTTCCACTTGCATCGACCAGTGGTTCCATAACTGGTTTTAAAAAGGCCATGGTTTGTGCTATCCTGTCTGTCGGAAAGTGCATATAAAAGATCCATTGTTACTTATCGAAAAAGAGAAGCTGCACTAGTGTGGCGGTAGCGTGTTTCCTCTCTTCCACTAACATTAATATCTGTCCTTGACAGACAGCGCGCTGGAACCTTAATTGGGTGTAAGCACGAAAATAAATATAACTAACTATGAATTGACTAAACACGTCTATTAGTCCAGGACAGATATTAATGTTAGTAGAAGAGAGGAAACCCGCTACCGCCACACTAGTGCGGATACTCTTTCTCGATAACGGAACGGAAAAACGTTTAACGTGCTTACATCACTAAATAAATGTTCAAACACGCTCCAATCCTGGGTAGGGTGTCCGGCATTGTTGGACATCGTGCCCAGGATTGGAGGATTTTCGATAAGCAGCAAGGGATCTTTTATATGCACTTTCCCATAGACAGGATAGCACAAACCATGGCCTTTGTTAAA
>JAUTWP010166161.1:0-20688 GCA_033042655.1 Cyathermia naticoides
ATGTATGTATGTATGTATGTATGTATGTATGTATGTATGTATGTATGTATGTATGTATGTATGTATGTATGTATTTACTAATTACGAAATACACTTTATAATTGTTGTTTACTGAGTTAATTCGATAACCAGCGTAGTAAAACTACTACAGCACAACAAACCTGCGAAAGTTTGAAGATATTCTTTTTGCGATCCACCACTTTTAAAGTGCCATTCTGAAAAATAAAACAGACACAAATATACTTCTCAGTGGACCCATTTGCAGTTTCTGCTGTTTTTCTTTCCAGTTACTAATCCACAATTGGTTCCTCAAAGCTCGTGGTATGTGTTGTCCTGTTTAACGCACACGTTCAGAGTCCGGCTGTTATAGTAGACGCCTCTCCTGGGCTCAGCTTATGGTTTTTTCCACCCACCACGTCCGAGCAGAGTGTGTGTGGGGGGGAGGGTACGGCCACACTAATAGAAACAAGTGAGTTCCCGTTGGCCTCGTCTTAGGACCATGGCGTGGGTGATGGTGAAACTGCTTTTGGAATTCTTTAAGAGAATGTTTGCCAAACATGAAAAATGATCATATTAAAAGTAAAGTTTGTTTTGTTTAACAACGCCACTCGAGTACATTGATTTTTTATCTTATTAGCGGCTATTGGACGTCATTCATATGGTAATTTTGACACATTTCTTTTAGAGGAAACGCGCTGCCGCCACATGGGCTACTCTTTCTGATAAACAGCAAGGGATCTTTTATATGCACTTTCCCAGACAGGACAGCACATACCACGGCTTTGATGAACCAGTTGTTGGGAGCTGGTTGGAACGGGAAATAGCCCAAACTGCAGCTTAGTCCGCTTCAAATGACGATATGAATGACGTCCAATAGCTGCTGATAAGATAAAAAAAAAATGTGCTACAGTGGCGTCGTTAAACAAAACAAATTTAACTTACGGGCAACCAGACTCCAATATCTCCAGTGTGAAGCCAGCCATCTTGATCTAGAGTCTCTGCCGTCTTCTCCGCCTCCTTGTAGTAACCCAGAAACACATTCGTACCCTTCGCGCAGATCTGAAAAAAAAAATTGTTTGTTTTATTTAAAAAAAACAGTTTGGAAAGATTATGACGGCAGCGAATTTCCTCTAAAAGAAATGTGTCTATATTACCATCAGAATGACGTACACTATCCGATGATAACGTAACAATCAATGTGCTCCAGTGACGTCGTTAAATAAAACAAACTTTATTTTGTCACCAAGTCTGGTATTATATTGTACTGTTCTCTTAATCCTTGGCTGCTTACCGGAGTAGCATATGTGGCAGTTGCGGGTGTAGTATCTTGTACATATCTTGTATCTAGTTAGGTATTGTTACTCTGGCGTTTTACACTTTTTTTCTCTCTTCATATTTAGACACTGAATGTGATGTTTAGATGGTTAGATATGATTTGTTTTACTATTTTATAATAATGGTCAATTTAAGCCTATTTAATGCTATTTATGGGATTCAGGAGGATTCAATTTCACTTTCATATCATTTTCCTGTGTTTGTACAATTTTAAACCAGAGTTATCGCCCTGAAATAGTCAATCACCTCGCCTTGGCCGTTTTCTGAAAAGTAATCCATTTCCGGTACGTCAACCAGTTTCACAGAGTTACACGGCCATGGGCAGCCAACATGTTCTATAGAAATACAAAAATAGAATTAATCAACATGTGTAATAGTTACACGCAACATGGAACATGGACATATTTCTATATAAATACACATAAGTATATAACTAGTTCAGTGGCGGATCCACAAAATCGGACCGGTCTCAAACCCGAGAGGTTAAGCTATCGGACAAGGCTGGTAGGTACTGAGATCGAATCTCTCAATCGAAGCATGGGATTGTTAATCTCGGTATCGACTCCAACCCAGAGTGAGTGCTTCGCAAGGCTCAATGGGAATGTGTTACTCTTCTTCTTCTTTTTGTTTGTTTAACGTCTACATTCAGAGCCAGGCTGTTGTAGCAGACGCCTCTACCGGGCGCCGTTTATGGTTTTATCCATCCACCGCGTCCGGTACAGTGTGTATGTGTGCGTGTATGTGTGTGTGCGTGTGTGTGTGTGTGGCTACTCTTTGCGATATGCAGTCTTTTATATGTACTTTATCACAGACATGACAGCACATACCACGGCCTTTGATGAATCAATTTTGGACCACTGGTTGGAATAGAAAAGAACACTTGAGTGTCAGAGCTGAGTACACTGGTTTTTCTACATAACGTATCTTAAAGGACATAATCCGAGTTTTCAACTAATGCGTTAATTTTCAAAAAACAGAAGATAATATGTATTTATTTTCAATTTCCATAACATTTTTCATCGTGACACTTTATAAAAATTACCAAATAACAACCACATACCTATAGAAGGCAGTTCAAATAAATATGTCCCTTCATATTGCATACGGTACACATTCATACTTGCCAGCCATATAAAGTTACCTACTCTTACAGACTATGGGCCATATAATATGCATGAACAGTGTATAGCTCTTTTAACCGCGTCTGTCTTCTAACCAGCGGTATAGAGTTAAACGTGTTTATATGTATACGTTCTTCATGCATATGCACCCGGATTGTAATGTATATGGAGTTAAACACGTTTAAATGTATACGGTGCATATGGTCCCTGGTACCATATGCACGAAGAGCATATAACGTTTATCTGCTAAACAGCGGATATTTTGCATGTGAAGTATATGGTTTTAAATGCGTTTGAAGTTATACGATATTCGTGCATATGACCCTTTAGATGGTCAGTATATCCCTGTCTGACTATATTGCGAATTCGTGGCAGTGTGGTGGAGTATCAGTCATAATGGTTTTCATCTACCCAAGGGATTGATTTTCATTTGTGAAGCCAGCTTTAGAGGATTACTGGAAGCATGCTTTTATCCGTGTGCTTGTGAACGAGATTTGTCCATCAATCAATTCCTGGTGCAGTCTATCATTCTTAAAGACTTATGTGGTCGCATGCCAACACATTTGTACTGGCCTTGTATATCGTATTGCTTGTCCGGTGACATTAAAGATCCCACTTAAGAAATCACTCCCATTGTAAGGCGAAGTATCAAGTTCGTAATTACTAACTTTTGATACAAATCCTGTGCATAACATTTCCACCATCTGATTGTGTCAGTTATTGAAGTGTGCATTATAATTTTATTCCACAATTTTAGCCATTGTAAGTATCATAGTCCTGATTACTAACTGTCAATAATCCTCTACAATCTCCAGCAATTTATTTGTATTCAGATGTCCAATAAACGTGCGTATTGCGATTTGTTGATCGGTATCATTAGAGCCATCGCTGATGAAACATACTCTCAACAATAAAAACAAAAACAGCCTCAAAACAAACAAATCCCACGTAATACTGTGATATGTCATATTAAATATTGATTGCTCTTGTCGTGAAAATCATCTCAAAAATGATTTCTGTTATTTTTTATATTGTTGGAATCACCGTAGCTCTAGGCACTTTTTAATATTATAACATGCAGTTATTTGTTAGATCAACAATGAAGCCAGCGATACAGAAGATAAACCAAATTGTACAGTGAAGTATCGTGGCCATGATTGCTAACTCTTGTTCATAAAGAACCTTCACAATTTTGAATAATTGGCTATTTATATTTGTCAGATTGTTCTATTGACGTTTGCACTATTTAGCTTATAAGATTGTATCTTGCAGTTTGTTGCGTGGTATCATAGGAACCAGCACTTATGAAAAGAAAATATATGGAGTAAAGAACCTTATGAAATGCATTAATAGCTATGTATTGAGGTCGCGTTTGTTTTTGTATTTGCGTTTGCACTTGAGTTGCATAATAACATTGCAATTGCCACTCCTAAAACTATATTTTTATAATCGACTATTAGTAACCTTTTCGATAAACTCTACCAACGGTTTACTGAAAGAACATTAAAATCAGGTTTGTACAGACATGCTCGAAAATATTATTTCCTGTCAAATTTATAAAGAAACTGGTCTCTTTGTGAAGTCAGTTATAATTACCATAAGTGAAAACTCTTGTCATCCTCTGCAAACAAATTCTAGCAATTTATGTGTATTCACATGTGCACTAAACTCTTATACTGCCAGTTTTGTCTCGTATTGACCACTGGAGCGACTGCTGAAACAAGCCATTCTTTATACATAGCGTTCATATCACAATCTCTTGTCTACATCCCACTCTTTGCACACACACGCAGATATTAAGAGGTCTTATTATCTTATCCTTAATAACTGCTTCTAAGACAGACTGGAACCATTGGTTTTAAAAACAACAGCCTTTGTACATGCATAAACAGATCCATGATTTTTCAAGGGCGGGGGTAGTTCAGATTTAGAATTGTTTACGTAGAGGGTTGGTGGTGAAAGGATATAATATTATGCGTAAAGAGCAAAACAAATTCATACAATTTTGAATGGTGGGGTAAAACCCACTGACCCCGCGTCCATCTCTGACATAGGTCATATATATCGCAATTAACCACTACTTCTAAAAACAATGTTTGTACATGGTGATTTTCTCCAATAACCACTCTTTATATTAAATTATGAAGTATTGTATCACCATTTCTGAAGAATGACTATTAATTTATTGTAATATGTTTGTATTCATGTTCTCTTCTGAACGATGCACGGAGAAAGAAGCTGTCAGTTATGTGGCCACTCTGTTGTATTTGAAAGCGTATGGTTATTTAGATACATGTTAAACTCGGCTGATTTATTGATCGGCTGGCAACATAACGAACAACCTGTAATCTGTGTCCAGGTCACGTTCAGCGTGTTTATCATTCTGACTTATTATCTTGTCCCCTGCATTACCAATCTGAAGCCATTCCACGCATTTACATATGATGCAACCAACACATTTACAATTCTTCTACTTTACAGTTGTATCTTCGCAAAAACTAGTTCGAGAACATATCACGTAGAGCGTATTTATCATTGCATAGTTCTTATTATGCTATCCTCAGTATTACAACCTGATGGCAGTCCATACATATACATATGATGCAACCAACACATTTACAATTCATCTACTTTGTTTCTTCATGAAATCTAGTTAATAAGGAAGTCACGCTCAGAGTATTTATCATTATCCCATATACTGACATGAAGCCACTCCACGCATTTTGCAATGACAAATCTACTGTACAAAACATAGGGGGATATAGGAGGGGGCGGTGTTGGGGGATATAGGAGGGGGGGGCGGTGTTCTGCCCCCTAAATTGTTCGATGTTTCTATTTAAACGTTGGAAATATTTTTGGGAACGTTTGTGGCACTTAGGCTCATGTCATTGCAAAATGGATTTTCTGGATCCGCCACTGAAAAGAAAATTACATGTATGTACTGAACAACATATGCGATCATGGGTGATCAAAACAGTATCTCTGCACTAAGTGAAGTTCACATTTAAGTGTATCATTGCAGCGTATTGTCGTGCTCCCTGTATTGTCGACATCACGGCAAGATGCACATTTAATGCATACGGCACTGTGCTCATATTGAAATGAAGTTAATGAGCTAGTCACGTAGAACGTATTTTATGGTTGTACTCTTGCTTATGCTCATGTTCCATGCATTACCGATATCACGGAATAACACAGTATGCTTGATGCAGTAAGGAAAATTGCTGAATTGGCATTTTCAGAAGATCCATATTCCCTCTAATCCATTCAGTGCTTCCCACTACTGTCATAGTGCAGACTGTTGTTCGTGTTGTCTTATCTATATACTCATAAAATAACGCATGTTGCTGCTTGTAAAAGAAAGATTATATTTGATGATAGTATGTTATCTTGCAGTGTTACACAATTATTATACCGTTGACCGTAACAGCAAGTAATTCAAAACTCTCTGGGGTGTATTAAAACAAACATCATTTTCCGTCCATATTTTTCTATTTTCTATTTTGTTTTATATGGTCGTTAAGCCACATCAAGTAACTTAAGGATCCCGGGGTTCGCTCGATATATCTGCTCTATTTTTGTTTTACATCATGGCATGTGGTTTAACGTCTACGTTCAGAGCCAGGCTATTATAGCAGACGATTGTTTTACTTCAATGTCCTTTTAAAGCTATTGTTCACTGTCTGAACAAAAATATTGTATCCGGTTTTGGAATGGAATTAACCAAATGTAATACAAGAATAACTAAGCATGCGGTCACTGGCAGGGAAAAAATAGGTTCATGTTATGTCTGTACATATTTTTTTATACGTTTGATCTTATTGATAAAATTAAGTTATAGTTCGTCGAAACCTAGACATTTATTATAACATGTGTGACATTCGTAGTTCATCGTATTTGAACTTTTCCATTTTCAACAAAGGAATATTTCTAAAAAAATGTTTCTTTTTTACTTTTCACAATATTATTGAGGTTATGTCTGTCAACAAGGGCAGGAAAACAAACCGCCTTCTATTGATTTATCCATGTCAGAAATAAAAGACTACTGAAAAAACAAAATCAGTTTGATACCTTGATCTTTTCTTTTCACTGCAGGATAAAAAACGGTGACGTAGATTTCCACTTGTTAATTTTTCAATTTAATATATTAAGCAACCATTCTCATACATTTGGCGTGTACATATAATTTTGCTCATTATACTATTATGTCAATTTTAAATAGCGTAGTTTGATATCTTAACATAATTTTTGTAACTGCTGTTTCTGAGCTAAACTTTTATCTATCTATATTTAACGTTTTGTCTTCATTTTTTAGCTATACTTTTATCAAGCTATTATAGATAGGCTTGTGTACCTTTTCCTGGACTAACTTGTCAAGCTGGAGTAGGCATAAGTTGTCAACTAGATCAGTCAATATGCGTGATTTGTGTGTGCTATTTTCCGTTCAAACTAGTGTTCCACAACTGGTCCATCAAAGGCCTGGTATGTGTTATCCTGTCTGTGGGAAAGTGTATATTAAAAATTCATTGTTGCTTATTGAAAAGAGTAGCATAAGTGTCGACAGCGGGTTTCCTCTAAACGAAATGTGTCAAAATTACCATATAAATGACGTCCAATAGCCAATGATAAAAATCAGTATGCTCTAGTGGCGTCGTTAAATAAAACACTTTACTTTTTTTCTTTCACCTAGTTCAGTGAATATGGCCTATACATGATTTGCTAGTGGAAAATAGTGTATTTCTAGTGATGGATCCAGAGGGCGGCTGGCGGGGATGGTATAGAATATATTTCTATTACTATGCAGATACATAGGAGATTAACAGAGGACGAACGTGCTTTCAGTGATTCACCTTCAATCAAAACCTATTTTATATGGTATCTTTAGCTAAGTCACAAGACGTGTCGCAGGCCAATTGACGTCACACTTTTAGGCTTAACTGTCCTCCCTTGGTATTCCGAATAAACCAATAATAGGTTTTTGGTTAGGCATTAATACATTACCAGCCAATCATAATTGAAGATGTTGCGAGGTTAGGCATCAATACATTACCAGCCAATGATAATGAAAGATGTTGCGCTCAGAAAGGAGTTGTGTTGCAATTTTGATATCATAGAGTAAATCATGTTAATCTGGTTTGTGGAATCCATTTATTTCCTAGTATTTATGACAATCAAACACTGATTTAAGTGTCAGAAATATGAACCTTTATGGATGTTTTCTTTATATACATGCATGTGCATCTATTTGATATAGTATATTTGATACGAACCTAAGAGTAACACAAAAACACAATTGGACGGTTGTTCAAAGATGATAAAAACTCATGTATTAAAGGAATATACTTTTATTTTTAAATATTTGTATTTATTCAATGAATAAATAAATAAAATTAAGATTTAACATCATGTACAAAAAGACAAATTTACCATTGAATGGCATACAGTCAATATGAATGCATTTAAAATATTTCATTTGATTAATAATTATATAGATACAAATTATTGGGAATTAAATTTTCAACGTTGTGCCAATGATAACAAAATTCTGATAACTGGTTAAACTAACATTTGTACAAACCGACCTGATGCATTGCAATCATCCTTGATTTTATCGTTTTATCTAAACATCCATTGGGATAAGCCTTGCAAGTGCATACAATTTTAAACACTAACCATTTCATCATTGAACATTTTGTATTTTAACTCAAATTAAAAACATACGACGCTTCTCGGGGGATAGCACGTGTTTACATGTTGCGTTGTATGCTATTACTCCTGTCAACATTCCTCCGATGTTTATAGAAGAAGATGAATAGCACTCGTCATTCCAATATGTCAGGTTTGTTTGTTTTGGTGCAGATAAATTATTCCCTAACGATCTGGCCCACTCTATTATAAATGTGCGATAGATAGGCGGGCAATTGGCTCTTTTGTTTTCACTCAAATGGAATTTGGAATTGATTTTCTCGTACAAGGTATCCCATGTCGTTGGTATGTGACATGCAGACACTTTTCCCTTCCATGTATTTTCTTTGCTTTGTTTGCAAACTGTTTGATGGATGATAACTGTGATTAAGGAGTGATTAGAAAGAGTGCTTTGTTACAACCCAACGTATTGTTTTTTAAGCGGTGGTGAGAAGAGCAATGGTTTCTCACAACCAATTCCCAAATGTTAAGCTCTATACTCTCAGCACGATATGATAATATGAAAGGCTTTCTCGTGTTTGCATTATGAACGGAAATGAAAATAGCCTCAACTTAGATATCAATCAGCTATTTAATTAGGAAATAGTAACAGGCCCAATTTGCCGTCCAGATACTTTACATACATCCCAAATGCTGCAAAAATCAATATCCAAAGTTTACATTTTAGAAACGTACTGGAATAATTTGAAGGAAAAATGCAATCATTGCATCAATCCTTATAATTAAGTCTAGTCTTTAATAAGAACAAATACAGAATGACCCGACTGAAAGAGAACACATTGATACAGTAAGAGCTAAATCGTGTTCAGAACAGAAGTTATTTCACCAGGGTTATAGTATGCGATTTAAATCTTTCAGAACGATTTATTATAGACATGCAGAGACTTGTTCATCATATGATGCATCACTTTCTGAAATTATCACCTTATTTAGTTCTAACATCTAAACGCTAAACTCATGACGGGCGTGAATAGGGTTTAATTACATAATATATGGTATAATCTGTATTATCAACACAAATAAAGTTTGTTTTATTTAATGGCGCCACTAGAGCACATTAATTTTTAACTTATCGGCGGCTATTGGACGTCATACATAATTCTGGCCATTTTGACACATTTCTTTTAAAGGGAACGCGCTGCCGCCACTTAGGCTACTCCTTTAGATAAGCAGCAAGGTTTTTTATATGCACTTTCCCATATACAGGACAGCACATACCACGGCCATTGATGAACCAGTTGTGGAGCCTTGATTGGAACGGACAATAGCCCGACTGAGCTATATTCCGCTCCTTCCCAACACGAGATACACAGAATAAACCTGCTGCTGTCACATAGATTCACCTTTTCAGTTATCAGAAGAGGTTGTTGGTATTCCTGTATTGAAACAAACAGGACAACAAATATCAGTAGCAAACGACTAATAGCTGTAACAGAAAATAACTCAATGGGACCATTTAAAGGGATCGATCTAACGATCCATTGCACGTCAGAGATAAAATGATGCTGATTGATAGGACTCAAGCCCAAAAGAGACAGGGCTAAATCCATCATTGCCCAAGAGATTGTAGCGATGTTTCACAATTGAAAAGTGCCTATACTTATACAATGAACAAATTAAGAAAACAGTCTGGCGTTCAGTGCTGTCGTTAACCAAATACCCATCCATTTGTCTCAAGTTCAGTCTTATGAGAATCACTCAATAATAATCAAAACTACATTACCGGTACTGTAGTGAAACCCGTATCTCCCGAGTGCAAGTAATTTTATTTAGCATTCCATTCCATTCTCTAACGTCTGTCAAGTCACGCTAAACTAAATGGTCTAAAGGCCATGAAACAAGTATCAAAAATTGCATTGGAAATGTTTGCTACACAGAACGTGACTATACAATTAGAGAGAGAGAGAGAGAGAGAGAGAGAGAACGAGAGATAGAGAGACAGAGAGAAAGAGATAGAGAGACAAAGAAAGAGAAATAGATAGAAAGAAAGAGAGAAAAAGATAAAGCGAAAGAGAAAAATATAGGAGGATGGAGTGAAAGAGAAGAGAGAGAGAGAGAGAGGGGGAGGGAGAGAGAGTGGAGAGAGAATTTGAAAGGACAGGATCGTTTGTGATTTTCAAGTGTACACTGTCTGTCAGTATAGCTTTGAGCAACAATCAACCTTCAGTTATTCCTCTCAATCAGCGAAGTGTCTCACTGATCAACATCAGAATAAAACTTGTTTTGTCAGGTGCTTGAAGCGATTCCCACCATAGACCTTCACGTCAAAGTCCTAACGCTGCTATGACCTGCATGCTAAGCACCGTTCTTTCAAACAACATACAAATTAAATTTGTTCTTTTCAGTGTTTTATCATGGTTACAATACTAATAGTCTTCTGAAATAAGTTCACGTTTTAAGATTCTGCTGTTTGGGCTATTTTCCGTTCCAACTAGTGGTCCACAACTGATTCATCAAAAACTGTGGTACTGTATGGAAAAGTACGTATAAAATACCGCTTGCTGCTAATCGAAAAGAGTAGCATATGTGGCGTCAGCGAGTTTCTTCTAAAGAAATGTGCCAAAATTACCATAATTATTTTGACGTACAATAGCTGAAGGTAAGGTAACAAATCAATATGCTATTCTTTACATTTGCAATTTCATTTATTTTTAATACACATGTGTTTTTTTCTTCAGATTTACGGCATTGCGTCTTTCCTGTTCGTAGTGACATCAATAGCTGGATTTTGCTTGGAAACGTTACCGGAACTACGACCACGTCTAAACGTCTCCAGACCGTGCGATGGCGATTCCAAAGGTGACATTGCAATGGTGATGGCGTCCCACGAAGCCCTGAACGTGTTAGACGTCATCTGTACCGTATTTTTTACTCTGGAACTTATTTTTAGGTTTTTATTTGCTCCAAACAAACTTCACTTCGTTCGTTCAGCGATGAATATCATAGACCTGCTTGCCCTAGTGCCGCTGTACGTACAGGTGATTTTCCAGCACGCCTCTCTCCAGGCATGCTACCTGAATGAACGTCTGGTCATCGAGATCATGTTTATTCTTCGGATCATTAGAATGTTCCGCATCTTCCACTTAGTGAAACATTATCAGGCGTTAAAGGTGCTCGTGTACGCCCTGAAGGCCAGTTTACAAGAATTGTTGATGTTGTTTATTTTCCTGTTAATCGGCATGCTAGTATTTGCCACAATGATTTACTATGCAGAGCGAAAAGACGCTGTCACCCCAAGCGATACTTTCAATACCATTCCTGTGGGCTTCTGGTGGGCCATTATCACCATGACAACAGTTGGGTATGGTGACGTGTATCCTAAAACTCCTATTGGATACATTGTTGGAACAGCCTGTGCGGTTAGTGGGGTCCTCCTCGTGGCGTTAACCATCCCTGTTATATCAAACAATTTTACTTTGTTTTATAGACATGTTCGTTCCAGAGGAAATGGAAGTAGATTGAAAATTTCCGCGTCATCATTTGTGTTACATGAAAATTCAACATCGATAGGCGTGGAAAGCCCAGTGATGAGGAAATCCTCTGCCGAGTCAGCCATCGTTGGTCCTTACATGAACGGAAAACTCAACCAAAGTGATATTGAGGATAAGGAAACGACGGTGTACGTTCCACTGGCCAAGTTTTCTGACACTAATTCCATGGGAGATATTATGATGAAAAAGTCTTATTCAGATTTTAGTATGAAACGAAATAAGTCTGTGAAAAGTCAATCAGATGATGGGGTGACATATCACGTGGAAACCATTTTATGACACACTGTACGAAAATTACCCCGAAATGTGGAAAATTAAATTGTGTACCGCCTTCTTTACAACTCAACGTTTCGGCAGCATCCCGATAATATTAAATCACTATCTGGCTATTATGGATATAACATAGATACCTTGTAGTATTCAGGCTGCTGCTGAATCGTTGGTTTGTAACGTCGAAGACAAATAAACATTTTGTGATAGTTTTGGCTTGACAGTGTGAACAATTATGATGAATGGAATGATTATGCTGAATATGATGTACACTAATAATTAGAAGAATTATGACTTTTTTAAAATGAAGTGATAGAAAACAATGAGGATGAAAATGAAGATATTAGTAAAGTAATAGGGACAAATGAGCATAACTAAAAATATACTTGCTATGTCTACAGGAGTGTTTTAAACAGGTCATATTTGACACGGAATCTTCCAATACATGTATGTGATATACCAGCTCTAGCTGTTCTCGAGTTGCTTGATTTACCTTGTTTTAAAGTAGATTAACTGACAATATGCATCTTATTCTGTTTGTGGAAGATCTTGCCACACGTTGTTGCCTTGTGTAAGATTGCTATATGCAGGGCGTCATATATGATTAACGTTTTTAAACAAATAATTTGATTTTTTACGGAGTTTGCAATAGATTTACCTGGTAAGTCTATAGATTTTAGTGTCAGAAAGACAGTGTCTGTTTTGTATTCACTGTTCTCAAAGATCGTGTGAGTGTGTGTGTGTGTTTTAAGATAGACTTGCATTAGGTTAGACCGATTGAGATGAAGACTAGAACGACAACATTGGTATCTTATTCAATACCGGATACAATAATTCAGAAACTCATTTAGGGGCGGGGGACAATAACATGAGCCTAAGTGCCACAAACATTCCTGAAAACTATTCCAACGTTAAAAATAGAACAAAATCACAAAATTGAGAGAGAGAGAGCTCGGGCCAGTAGACCCCCACTCCACCCCCATTAGATCCTCCTATGACATGTATATGTAGCAGATAGCCCAAATCGATGTCACTGCTAAGCAAAACACGTTGGTAGTGAATGCTGAACTTAGCATAACACGATCACTAGCAATGACACAAAGGTATCTCTTGCTTTCCGTTCTCACATGAATAAGAGAATGCGTTGCATTACTAAATACTCAGTCATATACCAAGTAGTCATATGTTGATACGAGATGTTTTAATATGATATTTTATAACACCAAGTCTTCGTAATCCAATATAGTCAGCATTTAAAAAAATATTTAACCGAAGTTGGCTTATTGATAAAACTGAGTATAACTCATGCTTAATAACTAACATCGAACAAGAACTCGTGTGATTACAGTTTATCTACACATGCATTATCCAAACATGTAAACACATTTTAAAAATATATATTAATAATATTATTATTTAAAATTCCATTCTAACCATAAAAATAATGGTAAATAATATTTATAAGGGATTCTTCTTTCATGCATTGGACCGTTTATAAATTGACCTGTGTTCACAGACATTAAAACGTTAATTCAGCTATTTCAGACGTTTCAATTTTAAAAATGTATTAGTCGTTCTAATATTTTAATACATAAAATATTTCAATGGTAAAAAAAGAAAAAGAAAAGAAAAAGAGAAATATAAGGGAAGTAATTCTGCTTCTTTGTGATGTTGCCGTGTCAATATGGATTACTTCCCCTAAAATGGCAGTTTTATGCTTTACATCTTTCTGTGTATGTGAACTGAAGTTCTTGTTCAATGTCATAATAACTTTAAAAGAAAAAATCGTGTTTGGGTATGACTAAACATCTCCATTACAAAATTCTACAAAAGCATAATTATTATGCAACACTTTAAATACTTAAATATTTAACAAAATTATAATTATAATTGGAAACTTAGTATATCTAATATTATTAAACACCAGACGCTATTGTCAACATTTGAGCATACAACAAAGCCATATTATTGTTAAAAACCTGAAACAACTAAATAAGATTTTATTTTATCATAATAGACCTATATACCAACCATTAGTTTATAAAAAGGCATGTCAAATGTCTACGAAACTTACCATAGGAGTTGAACAAGTAATACACTATCAGTCACAACAGAACCTACCAACCTGTGGTTGTGAACATCAAAACACACGAGGCCTTGAGGTGGCCAGTCGGTCATGGCATAATGAGACAGTGACTGTCAGTAGTTCGATTCCACCGACCCTCACGTATGCCTTAGACTGCCTGTTCATTGGTGAGGACGTTAAATTGAGTTATGCATATGCTAATAGCAGATGCTTATGGACTATATGTATATGTACATGATGTGTATGTGTAAACTTCAAGACAGTACGTATGTACTATATAAGAATGCTTATTAGCTGCTGGATAATTCGTTTAAGATATAAGATAATGCTTATGAACTAAAGCTAATGCCCAGGAATAATTGTTATAATATGATGCTTATAAACTACCCGATGATTGTCACAACTCTATACTGTGACGTATGCATGTTATTTGAAAACCACATGTTCATATATATATATGAACTAAATTTGTGTTGATGCTTATCATCTAGAGGACGTGTTCTACTTAATTTATGTGTTATAAAACCAGTAATACAAACATGGCTTTGAAATAAAAATACGGTCGACCTTGTATATAACAACCACTCAATGGATCATCAGAAAGTGGCCGTTATGGACAGGTGGCTGTTATATAGAGGTGCCCGTTAGACTAAGTTCGACTCTATTAATGAACTAAGTCTTTAGATTAGCGTTTCACATTGGGAGTGTTGACAGTCAATATGTAATATAATATATGTTTATATGTATTATGCACTGAAGTCTTTCAGTCTGGAGTTGGAATGGTATTCATTATTCTATGCGATCAATTTATTATATCCTATGCAAATATTTGTAATATAGTTTATATTGCTATAGTCAATACATTAGTATACTATTTGAAACCGTCTTCTCAACATGTATTTAATGATAGCTGAGAGAACAATAACTAAACCAGGGGAGCATCCAATACAAATCATTGGTGAGTATCAAAATGCACATCTCGAAATTGTCTTAAATTTTTTTGTAATTTTCAGAGAAACCAAATTCATGTAATAATTTAAAGCCACTACGTAAAACTTTAATAATACCCGGAGACTAAAGCCAGACTACTGTGTTGGTTTTAAAGTCTTTAGTCTGGCTATAAGCTTTAAATCCAGACTTTAAATTCTTACAGGAACGAACAAGTGTGGTTAAAGGGTTAACGTGTTGACTTTAAATTATTACAGGAACGAACTGGTCTTGTGAAAGGGTTAACGTGTTGACTTTAAAATCTTACAAGAACGAATTTGTCTTGTGAAAGGGTTAACGTGTTAATTTAAATTCTTACAAGAACGAACTGGTCTGGTAAAAGGGTTAACGTGCTTACATCACCAAAGAACAAAGCCTGTACTAGTTTTTTTTTAAAGTGGACTAGTTTTTAAAGTGGACTAGATGTTAAAGTTTGGTCCTAGGCTACCATGAAGTCTAGAGACTCTCATAGCACTGTATATCAAAATGTTTCACCTGGGACGTTACTGTTAGGACTTTGATATACTGATAACCATAGAAAACGCACCATTGATTTAGTTGGCTCACCTTGGGGAATTGTTTTAGATGTTGTGTGAAACATTCGGTACACTGAGTGCAACTTGATGGAAGGTCACGTCAAACCGTACTTTGTTATTGTTCGTGAGCAGAATTCTTGAAAAATCTCCAACACGCACGAATGAGTAGGTGCTGGGTTTTCTATGGCTGTTGTATAATCATAGCTTCCAGAGATAGTAAGAACGTCTGCTATAACAGCATGACTCTGAACATGAACGTTAAAGAATGTATTCTATACTATAGTCATAGTGGTAACCATCTGAGATGTATTACATCTTGTGTCGTTTGCCTGTACTGAATGAAAGCAGGCTATTCCAACTTTGATATTAAACCATCACTTTCTGAACTGTACTCAACGTAAACTTATTAAAATGTCTCCGATGATTTTCAATAAAAATATATGTATACAGCCCATGTAATTCATAAAAAGCAAAGAGCAAAGCCAACATAAAGGCTGCTATAAACTTATTTTACGGCAGCTAAATAAATGCCGCAGCAAATTTTATTTTGAATGCGTCATATTATGATAGAACATCCAACAATTAATATAATGTATTATGCATGGTTTAAAATATAATATGTTTAAAGGTACACAAAGAATGACAAAAGCCAATGATATCTGTGTTCCATAGTCCATATAAAATGTAATTACGCTACCACAAATTAATATTAGCTACGGCATTTTTCGTTTTGTTTTAAATATTGTTGGCTGCCTATAAGCTTTTGAATTGCATGGGCTGTGTATATGTATTATGAGTATATGTTACATGGCTGAATATTTGATTCAGGGCTCAGTTGTTCAAACGTTACATTAACCAGTGGTGGGATGTAGATATGAAATATCAACTAGACATCCTCCTTTTAGAACAATGTAACACCATGTAGCTAAGATGACCATGAAATTAATTGTAAACTATGTGTGACTTTCTCTAAACATAATTATATTAAAAAAATAAAGAAATATTGTATTAACGCAATGCTTGCAGTGGCGGATCCAGAAATTCCATTTATGGTAGGGATGGCAATAACTTGAGCCTAAGTGCCACAAACGTTCCAGAAAATATTTCCAATGTAAAAACAATAGAAACATTTAGTGTGTGTATGTGGGGGGATACCGGGCCCCCTAGATACGCCACTGATTTGACCAACTGGGCCCAAATGGTTTCCTTGGTTCAGACTGTGTTTTTTAATTTTTCTTTTAATTTTTGAACTGTGAATTTTTTTAACTTAGATGTACCCATCATTACAGCTTCGATATTAAAACTACACGTGATTGCAATTTATCATTCTTACTCTTACTTATTGTATATATGTGTATATGTAACATATAATTTATCACAGTTTAGGCCTATTCACAGTATTTTCATTAACACACCACTTGTAAATGTAGAGAGTTTGAATTTAAGCACGAATTGAATAATTGACAAAGCATTGAATAACAAAAACCGAACACAAAATGTTACCATTTTATACAGGTACTTTTGTACTTAATCGCTGCACTGTATATGAACACTGAAAAAAACCCGTCTATATTTCACTATTTTCCAATAATGAGCTTCCTTATATCTTAACACATACGATCCTTAGGTTTTAACATGCATTTGTTGTTTCTGGTAAGCTATTACAAACCGCAGTACGATCTGCAATACGTTATATGATCCAAACTTATTATTATGAAGAAGAAATACCGTCATGTATAACATTAACTGTGTAACAAGTCTGATGGTTTAGTTGACACCAGTGGCGGGTCCAGAAATTCCATTTACGGGGGGGGGTGGCAATGACAAGCCTAAGTGACACAAACGTTTTTGAAAATATTTACAACGTAAAAAATAGAAAAATGACAACATATAGGGGGCCCGGGGGAAAAGGCCTAGATCCGCCACTGGACACTCATAATCCAAACACAAATACACACAATTTCTCACTGAGCAGTTACCAGAAACTAAATAAGATGTCACTTTATTGGATATATCTGTCCATTGTGACCTATGAACTTCCTAGTCATGATAAGGTTGCCATGGATATGTTTTTACCTTAAATAATTAATCAGTACACTATAATACGCACATTGAAACCCTTGTAAATAATTTAAACCGCTAACAATGTCGTAACTAACATTCAACACGAATTTTTAATTCGAATAATTATATTAATAACCTGAATAAGAGGGCCCCTATTGTTTGACATAATTCACAGTTAGGTAGGCGATACGTTATTATAGCCTACTCATTGCATTTAAAATATTTCGATTTTTGAAACAAATTAAAAATGGCAAGTTTTGTTTTGTATATACATGTTGTTTCTTATAACATTTCTTTTAACATTTTCACTGAGTGTGCATTTTAATTTAAAGCATTTATTTTATTTTAAATGCATCATCATTAAAAATTCACCAATAACACTCAAACAAAAAGTTCAGAACTCACGAGGAAGCGTCGTCTACTACGTTTACTAATTATACTAGCGGTCTATAACACCAACATGAGGGAACTGCTGTACTTTTTTTTACAAAATTAATATGGAAACCCATTCAGGGTGCTCGTAAACTAATGACGTAACATTTGGTTCCCGGATGTTCACAAGCCATGTAATGACAGTCATACGTGTTACCGAGGACTTTATTTTCGTAAAGAACTGTTTTTATTTCATGGATTAAATACTCAATTTACAGGTATGAATAATAATTTCAAGTTTCAATTTGTATATTTCACGAAATTTACGATCTAAGCTTATCCGTTAAATAGTGGTTAATTTAGGGTAATTCTTGCTTTATAAATTAACATTGGAAAATCACAGAATCCCGACAAAATAATCATAATGGTTATTACGACACCAGGAATCACATCATGTTTTAAAGAATGACAGTCAATTTAAACCAAAACACAAACAAATAAATATACATGTAGTTTCAAAATTAAGCAAAATACACTGCACACATACATTAAAATATTTCAAATATTGAACAGTGTATGGAAATAAATAAACAACTCTACCTTCCAAATAATATCATCTATTTTGGAGTAGTTTTGTTTTTACAGTTGCGTTAACGTGGCAATTATAATTGTAATGTAAGAATTCGAAAATGTTTGGTTTGTTTCTTATCTCACATACAATTTACTTTGCTTTTATCGTTATTAACTTCAAAACAATGACATTTTAATGTGTTGTTCCTGATCCCATTGAGCAGAACAAAACCATGTCCTATGTCCATCGCTTATTACGTTATCATATTTTTTAAACAATGTATAAAAATTTAACAACAGTTTGAGAAAAGATATAATTCAGCCCTATTCATATTATGTTTATACATGTATATTTTAATACATGTAATTTTATTTATTTGTTTATATACTGAAGACAAAAAAAAACGATACCAAGACTCTGAGAGACTACTGAAGAAAAACCAAAACATGTCACATGTTAAAAAGATATAACAATTAAATTTTGTTCAGAACATGCCAAAAGATCATGTAATGTGGCATGATGTTTTGGTGTTTCTTCAGTAGTCTCTCAAAGTCTTGGTATCGTATATGTTGGTCGTCAGTATACATTAGTACGTTTGACGACTGTTTTAAACTATCATGCTGTATGCGCAATTTCACTCAGTATTTATGTTTCACACTCACATTTTATGCTTACTGATCTCACTTGACATCTTAATATAACCACGTTTTCATGTTTGTTATTTTTAAATTCATATCCACTGTCGAAAGTTGCTTGACTTATTAAGTTTTAATAAACTCCAACTGTAAACAAAATGTTGTTTGGTTTTCTTTTGATTCAAACTATTTATGTGTATCGTCGTGGTATGTTCTGTACTGTATATTGGAAAGTATATATAAAATATCATTGCTGCTTATCAGAAAGAGTAGACTACATGGCGGCAGTGTGCTTCCTCCAAACAAAACTATGTCAGAATCACCATATGTTTGACGTCCGGACTGGACTTTTGTTTAACTTGCATACAATGTCATCACTAAACCATTGCTCAAGCACGCCACACCTGGCACGGTGTCCGACACTGCCAGACACCCTACCCAGGACGGGAATGTTTGACGTCCAATAACTGATGATTAAAAAGCAATTATTGTGCTCCAGTGACGTCGTTAAATAAAACAAACATTTTTCACTCTCTCCTAAACTGTCTTCTATTACCTTGTCTGTGTGATGACTTTATTACCTGTAATCAATAATCAGTGCGTAAATTCAAGTCCAATACTTCAATCAATACACAGCTGTGGTGTAATTATTCAATAGGCGGACCTAGGGTTGGCTCACATGAAATCCGTAAATTTTGTGATTTGTCAATTTTTACGTTGGAAATATTTCCGAGAATGTTTGTGGCATTTAGGCTCATATCATTGGGCCCCCTAAATAGATGTTCTGTATCCGCCACTGTATTGTGGTGAAAACGCATGGACGCAAATGACAATAGAATTATACACAGCAAGATTTAGCTGATCCAGCCAGTTGAATATTTCCTATTTCCGTTTCCTTGGTTGCACCACGTGGCTGCGCGCTAGATTTTGGCAATATTCTGATAACAGACGCCGGCTGTCACCTACAAGGTAAGCATGTTTGTTTCCTTTCCGACGACGTTTTATATCATTATAAATACTTTATAATATTGCATTCGCCCCAATGCAACATGGAATTATGTTATACATAACCGATATGGTATGTTCCCCAAATTGGCAGTCTCTGGATTACGTAAGCGGAGAAGCGTTATAATCCGCTTCCAGAAATGGGAGAACTGGTGTGATCAGGTAAGGTCAATTTAGATCTCTGGGACCAATTAAGAGATGTGTGAAGAGCAGAGGATGGCAATTAACGATATTAACATTAATGAACAGTGAATAGCAGATGTAGCAGGGGAGAGTAGAGGTTACAAGAAAATTAATCTTATAACGCAGGCAAGTAGGTAATACTACCTATATAAATACTGTACAGTCATAAAGTTTGTTATGCTTAATCATGGCTGCGAAGGGAGAAATTTTGGACGGCAGAAAACCAGGCGCAGATCTCATACTTGATGGGAGCGCGGTTGCTGTCCACCTTCTGACCTGTCAAGATCTGTCCGAAGATTTTTTACCAGCTGTATGTGATTCATTCT
>JAUTWP010166162.1:0-10697 GCA_033042655.1 Cyathermia naticoides
TGTCGGTAGCATGTCAGCTTATGAAGTGGTCGGTAGCATGTCAGCTTATGAAGTGGTCTGTCATCAGATCCATCCTTCTAAGTGAATCCATTTACTGGTTGATCTATTTTTTATTCAAAGGCCATGATATGTGATATCCTGTCTATGAGAAAGTGCATATAAAAGACTCTTTGCTGCTTATTGAAAATGGTAGCCTGTCGTGGCAGCTGATTTCTTCTAGAAACTATCAGAATGACCATGTGTTTGATGTTGAATAGCTGATGATTAAAAAACAATCAATATGCTCTTGTGGCATTGTTAAATAAAACAGTAGATCTTGCTGCTTATCGGAAAGAGTTTCTCTAAAAAACTGTGTAAGAATGACCATACATTTGACATCCAATAGCTGATGATTAAAAAACTATCCATGTGCTCTAGTGGCAATGCCTCATCATTAAAGTGACAGTCTCTGTTTATTTTATTTTTTTAACCATTTAGAATATATCTTGTACATTTGTTTGATGCGAACAGCACTCCATTCTTCTGATGCAATGATTTGCTGTATCGTAATTATGCCACGCGAAATACACTATAAATCAGGATGGTGGGTCTCCACCTGTCCGCCATCGCTGTCGTAACGCTATTTACATGACCTAAATATGGAACAGCTGATCATTGCATCAAAAGAATGGAGTGTGGTGCGCATCAAACAAATGTACAAAATATATTCTAAATGGTTAAATATTAAAAACCTGACACTGCCACTTTAACCAGCTTCACTGTATGTAGAAGGTTTGGTAATGTATTTGTTAATGATAATGTTGTTGTTGAAATGCTATTTAATCTAGGTCAGTAACAACTAGTTGCAGGTCAAAGTTCTGTTGACTTACAAACCCACACAATTAAAATAACAATGACAGTCAGGATACTGGTAATCAGTTTATGGCATTTTAATTAAAACAAAAGTAAAGTTTTTTTTTTTAACAACGCCACTGATGCACATTGATTTTTATCTTATCAGCGGCTATTGGACGTCATTCAAATAGTCATTTTGACACATTTCTTTTAGAGAAAACCTGCTACTGCCACATAGGCTACTCGTTTCGAAAAGCAGCAAGGGATCTTTTATATGCAGTTTCCCATAGGCAGGACAGCACATACCACAGCCTTTGTTAAACCAGTTGTGGGAGCGGGCTGTAGCCGAGACCTGGAGCACGGCTTGGAATGGAAAATAGCACAGACTGCAGATGGGTCCACTGAGAAGGATCGATCTGACGACCGACCACTTCAAAGGCGGGCACGCTACCGACTGAGCTACATCCCGCTCCCTCTAACACTAACAGACAAACTTATATTGACATGTACATTACTACATGGGGAGATTAGCACCATCTTAACCAGGTTTCCTATTACTTCCCAGTTGTCACACCATTCATCCAGAATTTCACTTCTCACAGCTCCGTCCCATTCTTTTAACACAGCTCGCCTAGCAGATATTCTGGAAGGTGATTTTAAATATCACTTTGACAATAATCTCCACCGGGATGCTGGAGACAGCAGAACCAGGCATGCAACTTTCAATGAGATGAGAGAGATTTTCACTTATTCAAACTGACATTTGACAAATGAGGGGCCAGTCTGGGCACAACAAAAGGGCCAGCGTCCACGATTATGGGGCCATTAAGCAACAATAGGGGTCACTGTTCGGCATCTTTAACATGGACATATGGTGCTTTCACAATAATCCAGAATGCTAATATCTTCAAAAAGGCCAAAAAATACAACAGATTAGCGTTTCTATAAGTGAAGATGTTTAGTGAAAGGCAGAGCGAGCTGCTTTACAGGAGACAGAACTGTAACAAACCACCGTCTGGAACAAAGCAACAGGAAAAGAAAGGATGAACCAAATGAAACGCTTCAGTCAAAGGCTTCAATCAGTCAAGTGACAAATACTTGAGCTATGTGTCTCTTCAAATCCAGCCAGAATGTTTTTGTTGTGGTAGCTTTAATGTTTCTCCACCCTGGCCAAAATACAGCCATTCTATGCCCAAAATACAGCCTTTCTATGGCCAAAATACAGCCTTTCTACCACCAAGCCACTTCTATTGGTCTAAACCAAACACTTATGAGTAAATAATTGCTTGGCAAGGAAGAAATAGAAGCTAAATTTATGCATTATTGTATGTGCATAATCAAATTGGCGGTTATTGATAAAGTTATTAATAACATGAGTATCGGTTATGCTGGGAATGGCAGTAACAATGGAGAGAGGATAAAGTGAATGGCTATTGGAGAGATTGTGAAAGTTGATGCACTTATGTGAAGAAAGGCTGGAATATCCTGGTCAGGGAATGGTGTGTGCGGAATAATTAAGCTGCCATCAAAAGATAGATGGTCTTACCTTTCTGCATCTGTGCTCCAGTGTGAGTGTGTTCATTATGCATGCTACGTGTATGTCACATCTGCAGAGCTCCATCACACTGTCAGTGAAACACTCAAAAACAAACATAGTCAAATTTGATTGACCATGGAACGGTGTGTTTAGAGCCATGACAATATGTCAAAATTTAATTTGTGAAAACAGAGTTGAAAATAAATGCATCGGAAAATATTTAAATTTCCCAATATTGTGTATATCTATTGTTCATTCATTTCCAAATCTGAAACCAAATTCACAATACAGTGTCTAAACCAGCATTTGTCTAATCCAGGATTTCTGTGTGAACCAGTTCCATCCAACTACTGTAACTCTGTATAAAATCTGTCTATACCAGCACTTTGTCTAACCAGTATTTGTCTAATCCAGATTTCTGTGTAAACCAGTCCCATTCAGCTACTAACTATGGATAAAATCTGTCTATGCAAGCAATCTGTCTAAATCAACATAATATATTTCATTGGTCCCAACTGGATTTGTTTTAGACAGAGTCCATTGTATATTATATTTTTAATAATTTTGAGCACTGTTTAAAAATTCACACAAATAAAATGTCTATGAAAAAAAAAATAGTCCCGGATGCGGTGGATGGATAAAATCATAAACTGCACCCGGGAGAGGCATCTGCTATAACAGCCTGGCTCTGAACGTGGACATAAAATAATTTATCCTAAAACAAAAAGAGAACAAATTTGTTTAGTAGTAATCTAAGTATGAAGTATTTTTTATTGATAAAACCTGAGTGGACATGACAAAGGTAAGCGGAAGTGTCATAAACATAAGCTAGGTATTGACAGAGTACAGATGAAGTGTGTTGTAAAAGTCCTTTGACCAGCTGGGTTTAAAATGTTAACATTAAAAAGTAATAAAAAGATTTTTTTATTTAACAAACCACTAGAGCACATTAATTTTTGTCTTTTCAGTAGTTTAAAATATTTTTAAATCATAATTATTATTTATTATTAAATATATTCATCTAAGATGCTAATATGTATTGTAATTGATTTAAATTTGATCTTAGATGAATATATTTAATAATAAATATATATATATATATATATAATATTATAAAATATATAAAATGATAATTAGTATTTATTATTAATATTCTATTGTATTTAACAGTTATATAAAATATTTTTTAAAGTATGATTTTATTACAGAGATAGTTTTGAAGATGATAACAGCTCTAATAGATGTAATAGTAAGGCTTTCACAATTTGTCTTCATATCCCTTGGACTTGACCATATACAGAGATCGTTTTGAAGATGATAACAGCTCTGCTGTTTAGATCTAATAGTAAGATACAATTTTAACTGAACCAGCAGATATGACAGACATTACCGGCTGAGAAATAGAATTACCGGACAGCAAGTCGCATCTCTGGAGTATACGAAGCACTATTATACAATAAAACTGATTACACCACCATCCGCCCTCAGAACAAAAGTATTGAATTTCCTCCATAGAAAGCAAAAAAACGAAAACAGTCAATTTTTGCCAATTTTAGAAAAAGAGATTATTCTCTTTCAAATTACATTCGTGAGTGAACTTTCATTGCACGTTTCACCGCACAGTTATTGCCTGGGTCCGCAATGAGAACACTCGACCAGCGTGAATACATTTGAAACAGCCTCAGCACATCATGGCTTTTATTGTACTCGAAACAACATTGCACCTGTATAAAACAGCCAGCGTAAAATCTCTCAGTGCCTCTTGTACGCGAATTAAAACATTTTACAAACCATCAAGCCTGCGGGCTCGCTGTAAAGTCATTTTTCACGACCGGCCATTACGACGCAACATCCCACTGTGTGAGAAAAACGTTAAGTCTGTATGTCATGCTTGCTTTACACACATGGATAAGCAGAAGAGAACTGTTGTTAGGTTATGTGAAAATAACTAACTCTTCTTGCTCAAGAGTTAAACTGTTCAATGGTTTGCAGCAAACCTCGCTGACAATTGAGATGGTCTTCTACCAGGTATGGACCAATAAACCCGATACTAAAATCCGCAGCTTCATGGCGCGCCTCATCAAACTCCGGATGATAAATTGTCATCCCCTGACTTGCCTGTCCCAGCTTGCTAATCAAAACTGTGCTTATGTTTTTGTCAGAGCATGTTAAGTGACATTATAAATTTTCTGCTTGATTTGTAATGATGCGAGGCAAAAGCCCCGCTGAAGGAACATTGGGAGGTGATATCCGGGGCTTCGAGGGACCACCCCACTTGAAAGATTCAACAAAGCACTAGAAATCTGACAAATCTCAGAGCCAGGTTTGTGTGGGGACACCGGAAAAGAAAATGTCACACACAAACAATATCAACAATTACACACACACAAAGAACCAATTGAACACACACAAAGAGATCGATTAATTATTTCCAATAGAGTAGAGTAATTAATGAATCAAATTGTATCCATAGCAACTGAAATTAGAGAGAAAAACTGAATAATAGACTAATTAGGCAACGTTTAAAATATTACAATACTCCCAGACATAATGAAATTTTTTAATACATAAAATAACAGTTTATTTGTTACTGTGAAGAACTGGTTTAATAAACACTGATACGTTTAGATACAAAATATTGTTAAATCTCATTTATTTATAAAACATAGTTTCAGACTATTGGCAGATGTGACATCAAAGAAAATGGGGTATCTATGTTACAGAACAGAACATACACCCCATCTCTTCCCTAAAATCCAATGACAAATCTTCCAAATCTATCACCCTCGTCTATCACATTTTTCCTCCCCAAAATCATGGATCCCTTACTGATACGAGGCCTGGAACTAATAACAATTGCAGCAGCAGCATCCCGGTCCATGTCATAAAGCCACTGTCACGAATGAACAATCTTGATGCAGTTCCACAGACGAGGCCAACCTCAGCGAAACGGCTGTGAAATGTTGATAAAAATCTATGGAGAAAATTTCCCACTAAAATACTGGTTAACTTATTCATCCATTGATATGGATTATCCAACTAAGCCAGCAGCTCTACAGTGGCCGGCTTGTAACAGTCTACATTAGCAGAAAGCCACGAGCTGGCCACAGAGACAAGAACGAGGACACTACGCGCGATACTTAATGCTAGTTTTGCGTGTACCGCCGCTATCAAGCAAAATACATATTAACATGACCTCTGACCTCGGCGCATTTTTTCCTTTCATCACAATCAGGTCTCGGTGGATGGAATCAATGGAGTGTGAAACTTACTCTAAGTACGGTAATAAACCTATTCTTTAAGTCAGCAGATAGATTCAGAAAATACATGTTAAAACAAAGTTTAAATAATCTATTCTTTAAGTCAGCGGATAGATTTAGAAAATACATGTTAAAACAAAATAAATTTTTATAAAATACAATCTAAAATTTAACATGGGTGAAAGGAATGAGCTCCCATATTTGGTACCCATTGTCAAAAATATTACCATAAATTAAAATAAAGTAAAAAAGATACAGAGGGGTGTCTGCCACATGCAGACCAGAAACAGAAGTTATTTTGTTAGCCTTACATTTAGTGTGAGCTAAATCAAGGGTCATATTGTGTGTACATTCCATTCCCACATAATATTTAAGATAAAAAAATATCCATGTACTAAAAATTACAAAGCTATTTATTATTAAAGTGGTTTGCACATACAAGGTTTGTACATATTTCAATACATCATAAAAACAAATTAAACATTACAGTGGTGAAATTGAAAATATTTTCGGCAATGTTTGTGGCACTTAGGCTCATGTCATTTGGGCTCCCCTAAATGAATTTTCTGTCTCCGCCACTGTAATACATAAACATTCTTGTACCAACCGAATAGACTACTATTATTCCTATACTGGTAACATCTCGGAATGAATAAAAACACATTTCCTGCATCAACACAATTGACTGTTTTCTTATTACAACAAACCTAACAAAATCAGTTCACAAAACCGAGCAAGAACTTGAAGAATCCATAACATTCACTTGAAAATTATTTTCAGTTATTTTTTAATAATGTTCCTAGTGAGATACAGGTGGACGGAATGGGCTGCAGTTGTAGGACCGACTCTTCAAGTATTACGATAATTGGTTGAGATGCACGCTGCGCTAAGTGAAATAATCATAAGCATGATGGATAGGACCAAACTCCGGGGCATAATGGCTCCTTCAAGTTGTCATATTTGTGCAGGGAGTCTTGACTCACTTTAGGAGAACAAATGTAATTTGCCTGATACTTGTGCAGTGTCTGCTGGGAAGACTCAGCCTCTCGGAGAGAAGCCACGGCAAACAGAAGCATACAAAGACAAGGACTTCAACGATTCGCACAATTCACAATGTATATTTGTTAAAAACCACCACGTTCGTTGATTATTTTTCACCAAGTAAACTTCACTGCAGTGTGTGTGTTTGCTGTAAACCATTACTCGAGTATGATTATATTCCTGTTCTTTGTGCTTTCTATTTATAACAAATAGTTTGCAAACCTTCAAGACTTCTCGAGTGCTCTATCCACCCGCCTAAACCCTTAAACCCTGACCCTTAAAAATCTCAATGATCAGCTGTTGGGTTATAAAAAATATATTTTTTATCACCTTTAACTATTTAGTTCTAATTGGTTTTCATTGAAAAGCTCAGGCATTCAGGCTATTAATTGAATGAATATTCACATTGCAAAAGAGCTCACCAGGGGAGGTAATTCTCCTGTAAAGAGGTGAGCGCTGGACCAATACGGAAATATGATATGTGTAATGTTGAAACATTGATTCATGCATCTCTTGGCAAATGTTTTATTCCAATCACACATAAATGATTTTTTTTACATGGTCATGGGTCGAACTCAGGAAATTGTAACTTGACTAAACCTCTGCAAGTCAAGCAGAAATTCCAATTTACAGAGCGCTGTATGGTTTGTCTTTTTTTCCTGAATAAAAAGGGGTTGGCCATTATGCTAGAATTCAAATAATGTATCTATTAGTATTATTGTGTCCATAATGTGGATATCTCCACAAGACAAAGTCCAATGGAAAGTTGTAACTGAGATAAAAAGTGTATATATTTATCTAAAGACTTCCCACATCTTTGTAGACCATTAGGAGCAGGATGTAGCTCAGTCGGTAGTGTGCCCACCTTTGAAATGGTTTGTCATGGGATCGATAATTTTCAGTGGACCCATCTGCAGTTTGGGCTATTTTCCGTTCCAACCACTGCTCCACAACTGGTTCATCAAAGGATGTGGTATGTGCAGTCCTGTCTGTGGGAAAGTGCATATAAAAGATCCCTTGCTGCTTATTGAAAAGAGTAGCCTATGTGGCAGCAGAAGGATTCCTCTAAAAATGTGTCAAAATTACCATATGAATGATGTCCAATAACCGATAATAAGATAAAAATCAATGTTCTCCAGTGGCGTCGTTAAACAAAACAAACTTTACTTCATACAGCCTATATTTGAAATGTTAAACTTGCATGGGAATATCTAATGAGAATAATGATGTTGATGATGTTTAAACTATGTCACCACTCTGTACAGTGCTAAACCCTGCTGCTCTATAAATACACATGTAGGTTAAACATGATAGGCATTGTTTATTTTCACAAGAGCAGGCTTAATATTTAAGGAATTTGCGATATTTGCATCTTATCTTAGTTCTAGTTATCTTCAATGTACACATGTGATCTGAAAATATCTAAATCTGCAGGAGAAAAAAAAATTCCAGACTCGATATAAGGGAGGTCGTAGCTTAATCGGTATCGTGTCCACCTGTGAAGTGGTTGGTCATTGGATCGATTCTTCTCAGTGGACCCATCTGCAGTTTGGGCTATTTTCCATTCTGATCAGTGGTCCTTAACTGGTTTATCAAAGGATGTGGTATGTGATGTCCTGTCTGTGGGAAAGTGCATATAAAAGACCCCTTGCTACTTATCAGAAAGAGTAGCCTATGTGGCAGCAGTGGGTTTCATCTTAATGAAATGTGTCAATATTACCATATATATGACAAACAATAGCTGATGATAAGACAAAAATCAATCTCGTCTAGTGGTGTCGTTAAATAAAACAAACTTTACCTTTTTTTTTACTTGATGTAAAAACAAATTTGTTAATAATTTAATCATGACCATGAGCATGGGTGTTTTCTTTGGCCACCTTTCCTAATGTCCTCGCACCGCCAAACTAAAATTACACATCGACGCAGAAATCAAACTCCCATTTGTTCTTCTCAAAATTATTTCAACATAAAATTTATATGCCTCAAAATGGATTTGTTCATTTTGTGTGAATGCAAATTAAGTTTTGAAGAGCATTTCTTAAGAAAGTTTCATGCGAGTATTGATTGTGTGACATAACTGGTAGGTGAATGAGCTTTGTTCAATATCATTAATATTTTAAGACAGAATTTTCCTTAATGATGATGAAGCTAATAGGTCTATATTGATTAACTGATTCAATTTGGGACAAAAAGACTTCGTGTCCACGTCATGATGGGTTATTTTAAAATGGGCTATCCTCAGTGTGGTTCTCTTTCTAATGGTGGAATAAATCATAACAGAATATAGTCACATCTGTGTCCGCTCATTGCGGCTCTTTCCTCTGAGAGAGGTGACCGCCCAGGTTCAAGTAATGACAAACAAACAAGTCATATTTAATAACAATGGGATATAGTGCAATCAAAGCACAGTGGTTACCATCATAAACCATAGACATAATGCTAGCTGGTAGACATCATAGTGGGTGATAGACATTATTCAGTGAAACCTCTCTGAACTGGACACACATGGGGCAAAGTAAAATGTCTGGTTTTTAGGGATTAGATTTACAATAAATGGACACATTGAGATCGAATTGTTCGTCCGTTTTTAAATGTCTGGTTTTCAGAGGTGTCCGGTTTTCAGGGGTTAGATTTAAAATAAATGGACACTTTGAGATTGAATTGTTTGTCTGGTTTTAAAATTTCCAATTTTCAGAGGTATCCGGTTTTCAGGGGTTAGATTTTTCAGAGGTGTCTGGTTTTCAGGGGTTAGATTTACAATATATGGACACATTGGGATTGAACTGTTTGTCAGGTTTTGAGAGGTTTCCAGTTTAGAGGGGTTTCACTGTTCTAGGTGATAGACATTATACCGGGTAGTGTTTGTTTGTTAAAAAGTAACTTGTGATGTATCACAATTCATAAAGAATTTCATGTTTAACAAAATATCAAAAACAAATCTAAGTCCTGAAAACCAGACACCTCTAAACATCGGACATTTTACTTCATCCCATGGGTGTCTGGTTTAGACAGTCCATATTATATTGTTATATATATTTATTTGTCTTATGACATAATATTCTTTAAAGTTTCATTTATAATGGAAATGGATAACTAAATCATCATAAAATTAAAACACGAAACTTAAAAAGTTTTTTTGTATTTTTTAGGAAAGTTCCTATTTATAATCCAACTCAATTTGTAGGACATTTTAAAACTTTTCTAAGTATAGTGAAAGAAACCTAGCATGGATGACATCAGTGAAAAGAGTAATTGGGCATTTAGGACCACAAGCTAAGCCGAAATCCAGCAATCACGAGACAACGTGAGCGACGAATTGCAAGCTTAATGGGGGATTAGACAATAATGAAAGAAAATGCAAAAGTGCCAGTCTGATATCACAGGCAAAATGCTAATTACCAAAGCATGGTCTGAAAACATGCTACAATAATTCTATCCATAGTGCACCATTGTTGGGAGATGGCACAGTGTGGAAACGAGTTTAATACGAGAAATCTCATTACAAGCTGCAAGACTGTGCCCTCCACACATCAAGACAAAGGGACTATCGCATTAGCCAGTTGGTCCCGCTAAATTCTAAAACTGTGCTGCAATGACTGTAATGGTATTAACCTGCCTCATCCTTTGGGAATGACGCTCATGATGGTGCCGTGATGGTGCCGTAATCTCCATCTAGTGTTCATGTCATGGGCAAGCAGACGGCATATAGCACCCACATTTATAGCTTCAATATTTAACACCAATATTCATAATTTTAATATTTAACACCCATATTCATAGTTTTAATATAGCAAATATTCATTCAATATTATATTTATTTTCGTGCTTACATCTAATTAAGGTTCAAGCACGCTGTCATGGGCACACAGCTCAGCCACTAGAGCACATTAATTTTTATCTTATCAGCAGCTATTGGATGTCATTCATATGGTAATATTGACTCATTTTTAGAGGAAACCCACTGCCACCACATAGGCTACTCTTTTCGATAAGCAGCAAGGGATCTTTTATATCCACTTTCC